>PVJX010003775.1:0-77853 GCA_004027295.1 Dolichotis patagonum
GGGAGCATCTCCGCCAGCATGGTCATAGCCGCACACCCTCTGTACGAAACAAAGGAAGTCCTGGACCCCAGCTCTTCGCAGAGAGCTCACTCCGGCCAAGTACGGCTCGCTGGAGCACAATGGCGACAGGAATTCTTTCAAGCCGTTCCTCCCAGGCTGAACGGGTCAAACCATGTAACTGGGCTTGGGTTTCCCATCGGTAACTTAGGAATGAAGACAACGGCCAGAGGCGTGTTGAAAGACCTTGTGCTCCAGAGCTGCCACATGCGGCCACCTCACAAAGTCCCCAAGTACCCTTGTGCCTGGGAGTCACTTCTGTCTGCCAAACCGACCACTTTCTCTGGCTCCCAATCCATCGCATGCAGTGCCTCCTTCGTACGTCTTTCCCGGATGGCTGTAAAGCACTATGACAGAGGAGCACCACTCCCGTCACTTGGCTGGCATGCCTGCAGAAGATAAGGACGGAGCCCTTGGTAAACGGTGCTTCACGGAAAGGGCTGTCCGCATGGCAGAGATGCTTCGGGCCATCTGGAGATGTTTTTCCATTAGTGGGGACAGACTGAGCTGAGCCGTCCACATTCTCCCACCAACCACGCACAGGTGTCTGGGAATAGCTGGTTGAATCCTTGGGTGTGATCTGGGGTTGTGGAATAGCGTGACGCCAACTTGCACACACAGGGAAAGAATCCGTGACTCACACTAAGGGTTCACTAAGGTCTGACATCAGTGCACACACAGAAGATCCAAGTGCTGGCACTGACCAGATAGGAGCTATCTTATCAGGACGGGAAACTCAGGGACAGATTCCTCAATGTCTGCTTCAATGAGCCACATTTAGCTGCTAACTAGCACTCTGTCCTCACCATGGTTAACTGATCACAGATGTATAAGTACTATAGATTCACCAGGGCTAGGGTTTTGAATTCTTCAGGAATAAAATGCACTGAAGAAATCTATACAGCTCACATTATGTATCTGATGTACAGGTGTGAAAAGGAATTCTTATCCTACACTTTTCATCTAATATACTTACGTATTTGTCCTAAATATTAAAAGAGATGTAGGCCAAAAGACCTGAATCACTTTTCTATTAATAAAGGGCTTCCAAAAAGTTTAAGCTATCATTCTTCATAAAACCTCGCTTGACAAGAGGAAACTGAGACTTTCCCTGAGGTCTAGAATTCTGGTGTTCTGACTCAAAGCCTACTATACTTAGGACTCTAGCACATTCCTAGCATTCACGGGTGAGGAGTTCACCGATCAGGTCCACAGGGAGAAAACTCTTCCGAGAACTAAAGAGACATCTGAACAGTATATCATTGATTGGCTTACCTCAACCCTCCATGTCTGCACACAGAAACGCAGATTTTCATAATTCTGCACCTGAAAGGACCTGTTTGAATACCAAGTCAAACAGGAGTCATTCAAAGAGGCTGGTTGGGAATTGTGTACGAATCTTGGTTTATAAAACAGCTACACAAATGCCATTTGAGGGGGCAGCAGTTAGATATAATGAGATTCTAAACTTTTCTTTGTAACCCTTCGTGATGTTTTCTCTACTTTGTCCAACGCAGAGCACATAAAACCATGAGTGAGCTAAGCTGGGGGATGAGTTACAGTGGCTGATTCGTCACTGGCAGTGTCGGGGTCGTCTGTCCCCCATCTTTCCCAGGCTGCCATCCACCTGAGTCCTGGAAACTTCAGCTCCCTGGGCTCTTGCTGCTCACAATTCTCTAGGAAACATTTTTGTCAGGACTCTGTTTCTTTGCAAAACAGAAGCTACTGTATGGTAACTTCTCTAGGGAGAAATAGATGGTTAAGAGGCAACTTCCTGGAACATTGCTTCCTGTAACAAATTTCCAAGTTCTCAAAAGGCTCTTGGTTTCTCCAATTAAAATATGGGGGAAATAAAAGTAATTGTGCTTTTCCCATTCTCTGAGGGGAAAAGAAAATGGTATGACTTGTGAATGACACAGCATGGTACAGAGTTTAGATAGCAGTGAGGTCTGGGAAAGGAGACTTGATGAGACCCTGGAACAAGGGAAGTTAGATGGACAAGGGGACCTCTGGACTCTGCCCAGCTGTCAGCCCCCTCCCCCAGGCCTCCCAGCAAACAGCTAGAGCACCTGTTCTGGTTTATATCTAGATGTCTCCCTAAAGCCTCATAGGATCATAGGCAGGACCTTTGGAAGGTGATTAGATTATAGGGGCATTACAGCTGGCTTGCCGGTCAGAAGAGACGGGTCACTGTGCGTGTGACCCTGGTTATATTTCCCTTCCACTTCTCTCTTGACTCTTTCTGCTTCCTGTTTGCCACGCCATGGGCTGCTTTCCTCCGTCATGCCCCTCTGCCATGCTGTTCCACCTTGGTGCCAGTGGATTATGGATTGGAACCTCTATCAACTGTGATCCCAAATAGCCCTCTCCCCCTTTAACTTGTGGGTATCAGATATTAACTGTGTCCATGCGATGACACTCTTGCAGAGGGGTGGTCAGTGGCATAGCACAGGTAGTTCCCGAACTACATTCCCAGAGTTGAGAGTCACACTAGCAGTTGGGCTCCTTGGCTTTGATTTACTTAAAGCATCAAGTAAATGTTTGCTGAAAAATGAGAGAGAGCCTACGGGTTCATCTGTTGATGACTCACAGTCCAGATAAAGGAAGGATTAGAAAAGGAGGGGAACAAACCTTCACAGAGTAAAACAAAAAGGCCATAAAACCAAACCAAACAAACAAACAGTCCTTGCAAAGAAGGTAAGGGTAACACAGGAAGTCGGCAGGCCTCTGAGACCTGCGAGGCTGAGGCAGCCAGGATGCACCCTGAACGAGGTCCGGGCCCACGGAGATGCTAATCCCACAAGCTGGGCCATCCCAGCCTGTGCAACAAATGTTAATGCTTGTAAGGGCTGGACATACAAAGGGCTGGGGAAACCTCTGTACGGGACCAAGAAAACGATGGCTATGTGGACCTGGAGCCCTAAACACCGAGTGTCTGTACTACAGTCAGGTTTGGGACGCAGCCCTGGGTCCCAGTGTTCACCCACTTCCTTCCTGGACTCCTGACTCGTGAGGCAGAGCATCCCTGACTTACAAATATGGAGCCAGAGACTCAGCAGAAGCAGCTGCTTGTCTGGGACTGTCCTGGTCTAAGGACCAGCGTAGCCTCTGCACCGCTGCCTGTCTTCTGCCCTCCACAGTGTGTAGGCAGTGCCTGACCAGCGGGCACAGCGGGTTTCTTAGGCAGCACCCAGCCGATGAGACACCTATTCTTCACTCCGACTTCTGCAAAGGTGCAGCACTCATGTCACAAGACGTGGGTGTGATGACAAGGACACTGGGATGGAGCCAGAGCAGAGGAGGGCTCTCGGGCTGCACTGGAAAGCGGGCATGTGTTTATCTGTAGACGCGGAGACATGGCAACAGGGCAGGCTCCGAGGTGCTGCGCTTCCAGGGTTGTGGGATGATCACAGCAGCCGAGCAGTTGCACTGATGACAAGAGCTGGTTGGGACAGATGCTCTCATCACACAGGTGGACGTCAACAGGGCCAGATGGCCACCGTTGGGCGTCAGGCAGCCTTTCAGATGTCTGCATCCCGGGGTCGGGGTGGGGGCCTAGCTGTCATTTGCTCAGGGAAGACTGAGAAGTGGGAGCTGGAGCCCTGTGGAGAATGGATCATAGCATCTGCAACAGGAGAGGCTTCCTCAGCTCCTGGGAGCGGCAGCTCCGTGGCCCTAACCTGGCGCTGGTAATTAATCACAAAGCCAATGAGTTTTGTTCCCTCTGGAAACTGTACACCTACGTTATGGATTCCAATCAAAGGACATTTGGAATCCAGGGTCCTAGATCTCAGCTTGAGCCACTCTGCTGCCATGAAGGGTATCTTCACACCTGCAGGGCTGCCGCTCCCAGAACAAAGAGGATCTCACCCAGGCAACCGCTAGTCTATGTAGACCAATTGTTGCAAAGTAGAGCCCGGGGAAGACAGCATTCCTCTCACCTCTGCACATGGGTGGAACTGAGCAGTTCTTGAAATTGTCACTGACTCGGCATGGCTGACCCCTGGGAAGGAGGCTGGGGGGTCAGCATGAACCGTGTCATTGCAGGTCAGCACAGGTATCCATGTCTTTGCAGAAACCACAGCACGGCACTGACAGCGGACTGCAACATTTCTCAGTGAAAAACCCTGATTACAAAGCTAGAAATAGTGTTTCCAGCCACCTCGCCTCTGCTCCTGGAAACCGAGCGTCTGCCTGACTTCTCTATGGCAATGAACAAACGCAACGCACTCACAGCCCAATCACACCATTCTTTCTGCAAAGGGGACGGGAATAAGGAGAAAACCTGTACTCAAAGGGGTAAGAAGGCAACGGAGCTGCAAAAGAAAAGCCTTTAGTGTGACTAAACTGACAGGGTCCCAGAAGGAAATTTGCAGCTCTCAGTGTCAGTATCTCATCACACCACAGAGAGGCAGCAGGTGGATTCACTTGCTTCAGGGGTCAAGGTACCTAGACTATTTTAGAGGAAAACATTTAATGGTCAATATTAATTACAAGGTATCTTGGTAAGGTTAGTGAGGAAATCCAAAGGTGATCACACTGCAGGAGTCAGACATATCCACGGAAGGGCGGAATGCCTGCCTCATTAAAGGTGCCCTCAATACCAACCAAACTGCCCTGACTTCCACTCTAAAATGGTTAAGTTTCTCCAGAGGATGGAGTAATGGGAAAAAATTAGGGCAGTTGCTATTTTGCCCTTTGAGATTGACAAAATGTGAGGAAGCATATGAAAAGCTAGTTGCAAGATCAGCTCTACTATTACTCTGTAAGCATCTTGGTCTCTCTCAGTACCTGGCAGATGGGTTCGTGCATGGTATATCAAGAGCAAGGATACATAAGCCCAAATCCAAATGCAAGGAGTCACACTGGGATGTGGTCCAGTGGCAGAGGACCTGCATACTGTGCAAGCAGCCATGGGTTCGATTCCCCAGCACCACCGAAACATGAAAACGAAAACAAAACAACTCAAGGAGGAAAAGCCAAGGATCAGGACATCAGAAAAGCTGGATGGGGTCACAGACCACGAACAGAACCTCTCCAAATGGTGTGACTTGATGAGAAAAGCCAAAGCCAGTTTTCAGATCAAAAGTATTCCTCCAGAGGTCACCAAGAAGTAGCCAGTCAAAACTACAGAGCAGTTTAAAACAATCTAAACAGGACGACTGACATAACTTGAAAATCTATCAAAATGAGAAATTAACAAGTGGAAACCTAAGGTCAGCAGAGAGCTGAATTCTATAATAGAGAAACGCAAAGGGTAAGAACCAATTCTTCCTGCTTGCTTCGTAGTCACTTTCCTAGATCCTCAACAAACTAACTTCTTCAATAATACCAGTAATAATGTTAAATAGTAATCATTATACACCTAACCTTTCCTCTCAAAGAAAACCTATGTAGCAAATGTTATTATTATAACCATGCTACAGACAACAACACAGAAACACAGAATTTCAAATAAATGGCCCCAAATCATAAAACTAGTAACAGGAAAAACTTTTATTTGCATCCAGTCACCCTGGCTCCTGAACTGGGCTCCTAACCACTATGCATCACCACCCATAACAAAGTGTCCAAAGAGAAAAAACACGACCAGTGAAAGAAAATGGGCTTTTTCTTAACCTTGTGGGAATAAGTTCTTTCAACCAGTCCCCAAGGATTTGATTCTGTGTCCCTTACAAATGCAGACACCACAACTGCCACCCTAAACATCTGCCTTGCCTGGGCCCAGCACGGAGAGAATATGGGGCCTGGGCAGACTGGCCCGCCGACATCACGTCTGCAAATGTCCACTTGGTCTCCACGGCAGTGCACTGCTATTTGTGTTTGTGGATCAGCCTCCAGCGAAGGGGGAAAGGTGACCTCCCCGGGTCACCCGGGAGATGCTGGACAAAAGTCAAGCTGCAGATCTGCAAAGCTGAAGCTCAGATTAAAGTGACCAAAGTGTGTGGAGGAAGCCAACCAAGACCAGCACCCTGAGGACCCACCCTGAAGTAGTGGTCAGGGAATTTACCTCTCTGCTGCGAGGGTGATGCTGGAAAAGATGGAAATAAACATTATCTGTAAAGCACTGACCATGTAGGTCCCCGGCACGGGGGGGGGGGGCGCACCACTCCCCCCCCCCCTTGTCTTCCTTCCGCTCATCCTGGGCAGACAGGGACTTCCCAGCCACAAAGCAAAGATGGGTGGGTGGGGCTTCCCGAGGATCGCAGATCAATACTACTTCCCTGCCACAGCTCTCGTGGGTCTGTGACCTAATATGCAAATCGGGGTAATGCTGCCTGAGTCTTTCCTGAAGTTGTGTGCAGACAGGTTAGAGAACGATCCTTTGTTCTGAAATGCAATGCCTCCTCCTTCTGAGGTTGAAATATGTTTGTTTTTATAAAAGCACCATGACACGAGATGACAGTTTTAACACTGCTGCTTTTAATATCCTTATTTCAAGATAGAAGTTAACACTATGACAAGGCTCTTTGATTAGAAAGTACTGTTGCTGTCGGTACAATCCCAAAGCGCGGGGTCACCGGCCAGGGGGCGTCGGGGGTGGCCTGGGTTTTGCCTGTCCTCAACCAGGAAGGGAATTCAGGAAACAGAAGGGCAGCCAGGGGGCGTGGAGATGCACCCCCTGCAGCTGGTGTCTCCCTTGGGAAGTTCCAGTGTGACCTCTAGTTACTCCTGAGTCCCCGGTGGCTGCTACCAGTAGGAATTCCCTGTCCTTCCTGGCCAAGCTGACATGCTGGGCAGAGTTCAGGAAGCAGCTTTAAGTGCGGTTTCCTGATTAAAAGGGAGACTCCAGGCAGGCAGGAAGGAGCACGCGCCTGAATATGACATGTCCCAGTCATCTGTCGCCTCAGAGGGATAAAAACACCAACAGGAATGACCTGGAACCGAGTCTCATTCCTCAGAAAATCCCCGAGAAGCCTGCAAGGGACTCTGCCCATGACACGTTTTCTTTGGGCACTAACATGTCACCTTGAAGACTCAGTTACTCTAATGCCTTTAAAACCAAGCGGTATGAGAACAGCTAATGGTGACTGAGAAAAACAAACACCAAGAAAAGCCAGACCCAGCATCTGCATGACTTCCTAGCCGAGAAAGAGGGGGGTGAGGACAGAACCCCCACACCTGATGGGGCAATGGGTGGTTAACTCGGTTCTGCCACTCACTTGCCTTGGAATCTCAGGGGAAGTCATTCTCAGGTTTCTCTCCCCCCACCCCCAGCTCCACAAAGGAAGAGGGCTACTAAATCCTAAATTCTCAAGTTCTGCTTATTGTTGGAAGAAGCCCAGCTACTGTCATGGGTCAAGAAAGACAGTGAGACATAACATGAAAAGAAAGTCACACCTGTAATCCCAGTTCCTTGGGAGGCTGAGGCAGGAGGATTTCAAGTTTATGCCCAGTCAGGGCAAGTTGGTGATTTAGCAAGATTGTTTCAAAAATTAAAATATATTTTAAAAGGGTTGGAGATATAGTTCAGTACAAAGATCAGGGGTTCAGAGAGAGAGAAACAGACAGACAGATGGTGAGGTAACAGAGACAAAGACAGAGACAGAGAGAGACAGAGTGAGAAAATATGAATGAGTATGAATGTCTAGAAAGGAAGTGAGAAAATCTTTCAGACCCTGACTCAGCACTGGTGACTAACACTGGTAGGACAGAGTCTGGGGGCATCTCTGTTGCTTTCTGTCTGGAAAGGTCTCAGGAGAGCAGAGAAATGAAGAGCTGGGCCTAGGAAGCTAAGAGCAAGAGAAGGAAGGTGGAGAGGAAGAAGAAAGCATGAGGGAAAGAAATACAGAAAAGACCCCAAATAACAGGGATCTTATAAGCATCAGGGAATCACAGAGCGAGACAGGGTACGCCTGAGCTGAGCCTCCACGTCCATGCCACAGCCTGCAGAGTGGGCTGGACAGAGGGAGGGGCGGGAGAGGTACAGGCGGACGAAGGAGAAAGTAAAGAAGGTTTAAAAAACTTCTTTCTTTCATTTTGAATAGAAACAGGATTTCTTAACTCTCCTCCCATCCATTTACCAAAAACTGTTCCCAGATGACAGGTTCCACGTAAGGTCAGAGTTAAAGCCGAGAAAACCCACACGCCTTGTGCCTTGTGTTCCTTTCTACCACAGGGACACAGATGTGGCCCATCTGGACACAGCCACGGACGGGGCGAAAAGTGGCACAAAGGGCCCATAACCTTTCCGAAAAAAGATTCTGGGCTAAGTGACTTAGAAATAGAACATTTTGATTACAAAATAAAAACTGGGTCAATAAGATCATGGATGTGATTTAAATGAAAATCACAGTATTTGTAATGGGCTAAAAATGGTATCGATGTTACTGCAGAGAAAGAATATAATTAAATGTATTTTTAAACAGCAGCTCCCCACCACAGGCTGACAAACCCCAGCCGGGCTACCAGGGTTCCTCCACCTCATCGGAGAGGAATGTGCTGGCAGCCAGTGGCCTTGAAGAATGCGGAGTTTCCGTACTACTCCACAAGCTCCCCAATGACACCGCTGGCTGCATTCTTTCACCCCGAGATCACTGGGACTCATTTAGAACGCCAAGGGGTGGACCTGGTCCTTCCGGAAATGAGCGCACGCAGGTCCAGCAGCCCTGGGGCTCTGGTCATTCCAATGAGGGGACTTTGGGAGGACTCCAGACAGTTTAGGAGAGAGGAAGAGATCTGAAGAGTACCGGAGAGGGATTAAGATCAAGGGTGAATGATGTAGTCTGCGCTTCTGGTTTTCTTCCTACAGCCTGCGGTGTGACGCTGTTCAGGGGAAACTAACTCTCCAGTGTAATTCGCCTTCCGCAGCCTCCCTTGGGGAGGGGCAGAGAGTAGGGAGAATCCCATACAGGAATGATGCTGGGGTGCCAACGGAACTGCCAGGACAGTGCAAGAAGGTGGGGTGACACTTCCCCAGATGCTTCCCAACCTTCCAGGGCAAATAAAAACAAGTTGGGTATTACTATACGATAAATGATTTTTGATCAGATGAGTGTGTGTGTAATTCCTTTATTAAAGGCAACCCTGTCAATATTTATATCCTGGAAATCTCGAAATAACACATCGGCCTGACTACATCTAAATATTAATCATTCAGAGGAGGTTACTTTCCAGATCTTCTGTGGGTAGCACGTATTTCAAGGAAGTTCTTAAAAGCATTAGCTCTTTAATATGGTTACATTCAATGGGCCAACTCTTAGCTGCAAGTATTCATTCATTCTTAGAAAACACAAGTATCTCCCATGAAGAAAGTGCTCGGTGAGTGACAGAACTTGTCAAGCAGAAGAGAAGCAGGGAACTTACTCTAAGAAATGACTGACACCGAGCTGAACTCCCCAAGCACGATGAAATGTGTTTGTATAATGTCATTAAGTTGCTGCCCACGTGACCTGCTCTGTGCTTTGAGCAATAAAAGGCATTTCCATAAAAAGCGGGTTGACAGATGTCGTAACGCAGTCCTTTCTCCAAGAGACTTAGGAGCCCTAAACCCTGGTACGCTGAGCTGAGTACAACAGGCCTTGAGGACTCCTAATTCACGAGCAAGGCCAAAATGTTGAGTCGCCTGAGTTTGTCCTAATACTCTTGGGCTGTTCTTATTTACAGTTCTTCCTATTATTGGGACCCCTCAACCTTGAAGTGAAAATAGAGAAGAAAATGTGTGACGATGGTGACTGCTGTTGGGTCACTGCTGCAAACATCCAGAAAGCAAAGTGTGAGTTTCCAAGGAAAAGCATTTAATCAACATGAAATTTTTTTAAACACTCTGACCTTCTATGACCTCAGTTTGGAGATCTGGATAGGATGAAAGAAAATAACTAAAAGGTCAAGAAAAGAAAAGGTCCTGAAGGTATGCTCACTCAGTACAATACGTGAGAGGGCACACACCTCTGTCCTGGAGACGTGCTGGGGGAAACGTTGCATGCAGGGAGGAGAAGCAATATGACAAAGCTGAGAGCTCACGTTGGGCACAGCCTGGTGGGAGGAAAGGGCCTCAGCCGTCCACACCAGCACAGGGGAACTTGCTCCAGCGGTAACGCGTACATTCTGGCTTCTCAGAAGGAGAACAAGCCATTGAAGACCAGGAATGTGAAGGTTTTGGGAGCAAGAGAGAAATAGTGGCTGGAGCAGGAGTGTCAAAAGTCCCTTAGGTACTGTCAACCCACACGGAGAAACTGTCATCCAGTCCCTGGAGCCGCCATGTGGGACCAGAGGGGCCAGGGTGGGCCATTTCCCTTGACTACTCCAGCACCTCCAACAACGGAGCGGTTCCGAGATGGTTCAGAACCTCCAGGGACAGAGGGCAGGGGGACTTCTGGGCCTAATGCTGCAGCGGCTGCCCATGAAAGATGTACACTCCTCCCTTCTCACATCGTCCCCAACGATCTTTACCTCCATGCTCAGGCTCCCATTCTTAGAATGAATGAACCACACAAGAAACTCAAACTGCAGGGATCATCTCAGAGGGACAGAGGCAAACGAACACCTAGACGCTTAACCTGTTGCTCACCAAAAAGTGTGCTCTGTGTTTTCTTCTGACCCCACCTTGGGTTCCGGCACAGGCCCCGCAGACCTGGCAGAGATCCTCTCCCGGACACCCGGTTGCCCGTCAAGCCACAGAATTTCCATGGGGCTGCAAACCTGGGCCCGAGAGGACGACTGAGCAGACGCTGGCCCTCCCTGGAAGCCCCCTGGAAACTTGCGTGGCCAGTCAGATCTGCTGTGGCAGAGCTGTGCCCTCCGCCCCTCCTCCGGCTGAGGGGTTTTCCCATTTGCACTGACTTTCCGCCCCAAGCTTCCCTCTGTAAGTCCGTGCTATCACCTGTTTTCGTTTCCATGATCACTGAGACATGGACCCACCCTAACCTGTGACAACTGCATCACCAGCCCACAGCATGGCAGCCCCTCTTCCATAAACAGCACTCAGGGAAAGAATTCTATCTTTTTGAGCAACTACTGACTACTGGTACACGTTTCGGATCAGGCTGGACTGGTGGATCCATACGTGATGTTGATTTTGTCAGATGGGAGAGGGAAGTCAGTGAGAAGGAAAGAGAATTGTCTCTGGGACACTCATTCCCGAAGGAAGTGTGCTCTATAGCTCATTACATTTCCCCACTGGTACATTATAATTCAGCAACAATAATAGAAAATCTTGCTTTCTGAAGTAAACACTCAAATGGCTAGAAATCTAAAAGGACTAACAATGAATATCAAACAGACCAACACTGAGCATTTCAATGGAAAAATATGGCATGTGACATAAGTAAATGGAAATGTTACGTGTATAAAGGCAGGCCATATGATTATGTGTGAAATACTTATAGGCAAATGAGAAAAGGCTCCCTCTTCTAAAGGAAACGCATCTTTTTTCAGCATATAATTCCCCTAAATTCTGACATTTATGCTTGCTTAAAAAAAAAACAATTTAAGTCAACACTTCCCGCTCTGCAAGAGGCTTTGCAATCTCGATTAAATGGCCCCAAAACACCTTAGGTTGCAAGAAGTACGCACCCAGTGATTTATACCATGACAAAGTCCTCCTGTGGACCTCAACACCCTCACTGTGGGCATCCCTAGACCTGGAGCCCTCTCCCTCCTTGCATCACTCCCCTGTCCCTCGTCCTCCCTTCTTTGAACACCACATCCATCTCCTAGTACGGGGCTCTTCCTCAGTGATCCCCACCACTCTCCGAGGAGGGTCTCTTCCAAAATCACCTTTCCAGTCCCCATGATGCCATACCCAGAATGCCATGCTCCTCCCAAGGGCTACCCCTCCATTCCCAAAGGGGACCCTGGAACTTCCCACCTCCTAAAACCCGTACCCCACTCTTGAATACTCTTAGCATTTGGTTTCTCTTTCTCTTCTGGCTCTGCCTTGTTCTCAAAATCTTAAACCACAGCTCACTAAATTATCAGGATTATAGGTTCAGTGGCCTCCACACGGCCTCTGAGAGCATCTAACAGGAACCTCTAACCTCTAACCTCTAACTTAATGTGTGCAAAACGTGACCTCAGTTATAAACCTGGTATTCAGTCCCACCTCCAATGATATCACTAATTAATTGCTCAGGAAAAACAACCTTGGGAATACCCTAGTACCTCTCTTTCTCTCACAACACATCTCCTCCAATAACAAACCTACTGACTACCTTTAAAATGCTTCTCCCGACTCTCAACACTGTCTCCACGTCCACCCCTACTGTCGTGATCCATCTCTACCTAGCATACGGGAGCAACCTCACTGAGCTCCCGGTTTCCTCTCTGACTCTTTCACTAATGTCTGCTTTCTGGACTGCATTCAGAATGGTGTTTTTGCAGTTTGATGAAACTCTTCCATTCTCCTTCTGGAACCTTCCAGAAGCTTCCCATCACATATGCAGTATCATCCAGAAGTCTCCTGGCATGGCTTCTGGCTCATAGCTCCTGGTAGCCACACCAACTTTGTCACCTTTGCACAAATAGTAAATGGATCCATCTGCTGACCTGCATCTCTGGTACAGCCTCAGGATACACATTCTGTCCATATGGCATCTCAAGCTTGACGTCCTTATGCCAACACGAATCACGCACTTCAGAAAGGAGCTGTTCCCCTCTGCCAGGCTGGATGCCTTGAGGAGCTGACAAACACCAACGTGCTTCTACCCACCACCGCCCGGCTGCCAATCCCTACCACACTCGCTGCCCCAGAAGGTTCCATTCACCCTTCTCTCTCCGTCTGCTGAGTGCCATGCTTGTCCTGGTCCGCTCCGGTCCAGAACCCCACACATCCTCCAGTTGCCCTTTGTGTCCTCCTACTGCAGCAATAAGCACCTTCCCAGAGGCCCGACAGAGGATTCTTTCTCCACCCAAGTCCAGGGCCCTGGCTCTCTGCCTCCATTTCTGCCTCCTGCTTCCCAACCTGCCTTACTGTCCTCTACTGTCGTGCACTGTCCCACATGGCAGCCACTGGCCATGTGTGGCTATTTACGTTTCAATTAAATAATCCAGTTCCTCAGCTGTACCATCACATTTCAAATGCTCATGGACCCAGGCAATGGGTGATAGCTTTAATCAAAAGCATGGGTGATTGGCATTTCCGTCAACACTGAAGGTTCTACCAGAAGTGCTGGATCAAATCCCCTCTGATGGTCTCACCCAATTCTCAACAAAATCGTCCTCTAGAACAGATCCCAAACCTAAGCCCTTTCAACCTAAGTTTTACAAAGACTTTCTGTTTCCATTTTAAGGTGCTCCTAAAACATTCTTCCCTTGGATCCACCTCAAATGTGAGAGAAAATACGACTTACATAGCCTTAGTCCCATCCCACACAAATATGGTTTCTCTTTCATAAAACTCATTTTCTGTGCTGAGTTACACATTTACATATTAATATTCAGTTTATACCTTTTCCACTCTGGCTCAGCTGTTTCTGCCTTTACTGCATGATTAATAAAGTTGACTATTTTAGACTGGTCTTAGGGGAAGAGCTAATATTTAATAATGCCAAGTGTATAGAGCTGTTTAAAAAGTGTGTTTTAATAAAGACTAATAACTAATAAACACAGTGGGGAGCTAGGCTTTGGAGTTAGCCAGTCAAAGAACTGCTCAGCTAGGGACCTGGGGCAAGTTATTCAATCCTTCATCATCCTCACTTTAAGCATTAATAAAAAAAAGCGATAACTTTTCCTTATAGTGATAATTAAATGAGATTATTATAAATCATTTAGCAATGGCTGATATGACCACTCATTAATGTTAGCTAATGCTGCTGCTGATACATCAGTTATTATAAAGTTATAAACAACAAATAATACATGAGGATGTAAAAGCTAGCTAGAAAGAAATCCCTAATGTAACTGTTTATCTCATGGAGTTGCAGTTGTGTGTATGTCTTCAGATACAATGTACTAGATGTTATTTAAATACCAAGCCTTGGAATATATGTATCAGAGTGTCATAAATCTGAACCTTTCCATTCCCTTTCTTGAATAAAAGCTGCATAGAATTCCAGTCCTCTGGAAAATCTGTCTCAGGGACAGTGGAACCTTGGTTGGCACACTGAGCAAGTTTCCATTAGTTAAATGCAAGGAGGATGATTTCATTGTAAGAGTTGAAATGTGGAGAGTGTTTAGAAGGGGAGGGTCCATAGTCTTTTTAAAAACTCATAGAACAAGGGGTACAAGTGAGAAGACTCGTAATTCAGGGCACGCATGGACATTGTTTTGCGGTGTATGTTTAAAGATCCATCATCCATGTAGACAAATAGGATGGGTGTTCATTCCATGCACTTGGAGTCTAACATACCTCTCCATTTCCACAGCAGCTGAAATTCAGAGGTGGCCACGTGTATCCAACAGCCCAAAGCTAACACTTTCAATCCTCCCACACTCTTCTTTTGCAATGGCTTCAAAATGTGCAGTCGTTCCCACAGTGTGGAGCCTGGACCAACAGCAGCAGCGTCAAGAACTCGAAAATTCTTGGGGCCTCAGACTGGTTGCATCAGAACCCCTGAGGGTAGGTGGGTCCCACCAGGGATGCACAATCCCTCCATGTGAGCCTGGTGCCAGGACCTATGCCCTCTATTTGTGGCAGCTCCGGAAATCAGCGGGCCTTGAGGACAGGGAGAGAGTACTGAACAGCCTTCAACAAGCTACTGCCTGTGCGGACCCACAGAGTGTAGTCAGCCTCCCTCACCAAGACTTGCTTCCCTGATAGTAAAATTACGGGAATAATTTCTAACGTGAAGCAGAATCTAGGAAGCAGGACATGGAGACTCTCAGGCACCCAAAAGTGAGGTTACGCAGGAAAACACAACCCCAGAACCACTCATTTCCTTTATCACCACCTGGAATGGACCCAAAGAAAACTTGGCTCAAAATGATACACTTCAATTGACTTGGCCTTAATAGGAAGAGTTATTCATCTATAATGGGAGGCAGCAGCAACATAAAGGATAGAGAAATTCAGTTGATTTAGGAAAGTCCCTGACATTTTTTTAAAATTTTCATTTCACTAAACCGAAGAATCACAGAATTATGTAACAGCAATCTCACCAGTAACATATCAAAAACAAAAAGTTCAGGAAATCCTGTTCAGATGCTTTGTAAGACATCATATTTCTTAATACTGAAAATTTAGAGGGAAATAAGCATTCCAAGCTCCCAAACCTGAATAATCACATAAAAGAATTTATAAGCAAGAATGCCTTAGATGACTTTCATTGTCATTTTTAAAGGGTCCAGAATTAAAGCTTATTTCAATACTTTCTTGCTTCTATAGTGCTGACAGTTATATTTTTCCAATTCAAATGTATTCTCTAGCATAACGCCTTACTCATTTTTTAGGGGGAGGAAAGAAAATTCAACATGCGTAAACTTCATGTCTTGTGCTTTCTTACAAATAAGATCTCTCAAAACGAAGGATTTTATGGTTATATTGGTGTGTGTGTGTGTGTGTTTTATCTTTTTGAGACAGGGTCTCGCCATGCAGTTCAGGCTGGTCTTGAGCTCACTTCATAGCCTAGGCTGGTCTTGAACTCGCAACGCAGTTTCCACTTCTACAGTGTGTGCACACTGTCACCTGGTGACAACAGACACTCATCCTGTACTGCTCAGTCGCACTGCGAATTAAGATAGTGAGGCCCAGAAAGCTCAACCTCACCCTCAGTTCTTTGCCTTCCTGGCTGGTATTTGGTGAACACCCCACCGTGTCACCGGTCACACAGCCTGTGACAGCACTCACGTGCTCCATGGAGGACCTGAATCACACTCACAAGCCTTCCACAGTTTCACAAACACAGAGGTGCCAGAACAGGAGCCCAGCGCTCTCCTCAAACCCCACTGGGTAGGAGAGTAAAACACAGGTACAAGGGAGACGAGGAAATCATGACTCAAAACAATCGTCCTTTTAAGAAGACTGTGACTTCCGGGACCCAGTGGAAGCCACCCAAGGCGGTCCACATGGGGGTTCCCTCCCTTCCCTGGGCTCAACGGAGGCTCCTTTCCTCATAGGCCATCACGGCCCAGATTCCTCAGGGATGTACAAAATCCTCAAGCAGGTTTAACTTCATCCTCAGATGAAGGAACAGGTTGAGAGAATTCGCAGCATGCTTAAATCATTTATCTTTAAAAAAAAAAAAAACTGGGCTCATAAAATGGGCCAGGACTCTTCTCTGCTCCCCGTCCTCCTCTCCTGGATGACACTGGCACTGAAAATACTGAGCTACTCAAAGCTTCGAGGACTAAGGGAAGTGATGTGTGGCGAGTATACACGGCCAGGGGTCTGGTACACAGTGGGTGCCCGAAAAAAGTTATTCTCAGTCAAAACTGACACTCATAAACTAGATGCACCTTGGAACTTGCCTCGCTAGCTCCTCTTCTAACACCGATCACAGCCACGGCGCCTGCTGCAAAGTCTGATCGCCAGAGCGCTCCTCTGGGAAGTTAGCAGCCGTGGACCCTGACCCAGTGCCCGGCACCCTCAGACGCCCAGAAAGCAAGAGCTGGGGCACAGCTCCGACGGCAGCATCTGCAGGTTTAACGCATGTGTGGGAAAACACAATGGAATGTACAAGTTTCCTAAACAAAAGTGATATTTTGTTTTTAACTCACCCAAATCTCTGCAGAGTCAGAAACCTTCCCAAGTGATTCGTTCGCAAATTGCCTGATGGGCCGGAGGACCTTTGACTGTTTCCCCCAGCTGGCTACAATGAGCACTGATTGATTTTAAGGGGTCTTTCCTGGGTGCCCCTTGTGCCCAGTGTGGTGCACAGCCCTCTCAAGGTCAGCCCCACGAGAGCCCTTCTTTTCTCTTTTCCTGGTGGCAGAAAGCCCCCTTTTCTGGAAGGCTGGAAGTGCAAAACAACTCTGTGATTAATTTCTGCTCAAATCTGAAGAAGGTAGCTTTCCAGCCTTAGCAGAGCAGTCAAATCCCTGTGACCTCCATAACAACATTCTTTGAAGGCACAAACAGAAGGAGCAATAACTGACAATTTAAACATACCCGAAATACCTCGCCACACATACTTTCCAGTGTCTTCTACCACCACAGAACTTCAAAGAGCATACCATCCCTGCCTACCAGCTTAAGTGGAAATTAAAATATCTAAGCTTGCTGGCAAGGCATCAGGGGTATTTTGAAAAGCTTACCAGAATCAGTAACAACAACCCACTGAGAGCTCACCTGTAACTCTTTGGGACTAGGAGATTGCCTGGCTGGAGGCTGGCGCTTGCCAATGTCTGGTTAAGTAGTAAAGTCGAGGCACAGCGTTGGATTTGGAGACAATGAAGGGCGTGTGGCCTACCCTTGCTGTTACCAGCAATGGAGCCAGAAGAGAACTCACAGCCAGTGGGCTGCATAGTTAGGCCACGCACGCGCCTCCATGGCGAGCTCTGCAGTTGGGGCAGTTGGTTCTGGAGTGTGAATTCTTTTGCTTACCCTTTCCTGTGGTTCCTTCTCAAAATCCAGTCTGTCGAAGAGGAGAGATAAAGTGGGTGAAGCCAGGGATGGAATTCCTGGAGCCAGCTTCTAACTCCTCTGCTCTTGTCTGTTGTCTTAATCAGTTTAACCAAGTTCCTTGCTGATCCAACACCGTGCTCCTCGGCGACCATCTGCTTTCCCGTGCAGACTTTAGAGGAAGTGAAGATGAAGCTGAACTAGCAAAAGCCTTGAAGCCTTTGAGGAACGGAGTTGGGGTCTTTCACAGTCCCAGCACTGTTATCCATCACGTGGAGCTAAGTGTTCTGACTTTTAGGGGTCAGAACCCCTGACTGGGGGGCTCATGATTGTGAGATGCAACCCCCAGTATGTCTTAATACTCACAGGCTGGCAACTCCATGCCCAGACATCCTAGGGGGGTGGATTTGGTTAGAAGATTGGAGCAGACTCTCCGCTCTGAGCTAAGAATGCTGTTCTCTTTCTCGGAGAACAACTCCGCCTCTCCTCCCTGTGAGTCCCCCAACCCGGAACCGGACCGGAAGGCCAGCGGAGGGCCACTGGGCGGGACCTTCCATCTTTCTGATCTCGGCAGCTAACAGACACCTGGCACATGGCTTGTGCTGAATAAAGGGCTAACAATTGAGTAAACGAACTCAGTGCCCATGGCTACTCTACCCAGATAACAGGGATAAGAAGTTACAGAGCCAGATGGATTAGAAAAGATTCATTGGAGAGCTGCAGCCAAACTAGTTTGTGGCAGTATTGGTGCCAGGTTTGCAAGACCAGCTTCTGTTTTGCTATCTCCCTACCTACCTCCAATCCCACAATACACCTGGTGTCCCTGCACTGAACAGAGTACCCCTGTACTGGGACTCCATTCCCAGCCTAAAGCTTCGCCCACATTATCATGACTCGAACCTCTGCCCTACAGAATCGACATGAAGGGAATCAGGAACCCACACAAGCTACAGCATGGGTAGTATTCTAGATAAATATACACCAGACAGAGACTCAGGATGAACAGCTGCTTTCCAAGAGTTTAAAACTTGCTTGGATTTCCTGCCAAAATCCCAGGGAGAAAATTAAACGTGATTGGTCCTTCACCAAAAAATGGTTCCACATAGGGAAAACAAAAAAACTATATTGGATTTGGAGTCAGAAGACTTGGGTTTGAATAGTAAGGGTATTTTCTGTTAGCTGGTTATCTTAAATAAGACATATCCTGTCTCTGATCTGAAGCACAGTCCCATGTCAAATGGAGAGCAGAATGTCCACAGCGCGGGCAGAGGGGAAACAGAATAACGTGTAGAGAGCGCTGCTCTATCAAACCCAATGTGGCAAATGAATGTGCGGTGAGACTACAGAAAATGGGAGCCAAGAAGATTATTCTTTAAGCATCCAAGATATAAGATAGAAGGGGGACATTGGCATCACATTACATGAGTTTCAAAAGAGACCTGGGCTGTGGCCTGAAGGTTTAACATATGAACGTCATAGCAAAACTATAGGTGGGCCCGGGTGTCCTGGAGTCGCTGGTGGTAGAGGACACAGTGATGATGGTGCCTTTGTTGAGTGGTGACTGTATGCCTGTCATCGCTGGGAGTACTATATGTGCATTATCTTGTTCAACATGACCCTAGGGGAGAATAATACGCTCATCCCATTTTACAGATGGGAAAGCAAACTAAAACCTAGGGAGCCTAACTCATCATCAAGTAGGACTCCCTGAGCACTGGCTCTTCTTTTCAACTGACTGTGGAACAAGAGGATAAAAGCATCAGGAAGTACAAGTGGAGCCTTTACTCAGCAGGACTGAAAGGGTGAATCGCAGAGAGGTGAAGCTAAAAAGTTGAGGTGGGATGAAGTTACAGACAGGAGAAAAAAGCCTGCAAGAATCCTAGTGTGAACGACCAAAGGGGAATTCTTTATAAGGCAAGACAAAAAGTGGCCTGTGTGCACTGTGAAGGGCAGCAGGAGGCAGAGAGAATGTGATTGTTGGGAAACCAGCGGAGACAGGCGGAGGCGCTTTCTCAGCCTGCCCGACGACGACGCACCAGCCACAAGGATCAGCAGTTATTCTCCCAGCACGACCTGCTGCCCTGATGGCTGAGGGCTGGGGTGAGGGCGCACTGATGAAGCCACTGCTGTCCCCAAAGCGTCATGCCACCTCTGAGTATTCAGCACCATTCCTGCGAGCAATGACAGGAGGAAACTCAAGCTAGCTGTCACCACCAGACTGCTAATGAAAACCAGAACATCTGCAAACCAAACCTGCAGCTCCCCCGCAACCAAGGCACAAGAGGACACATTCGGAGAAAGCGCTCTGTCCCTGGGAACGGGCTTCCCCGGAACGGGCTTCCCCGGCACGGGGTCCCTGGCTGGATTGCCGTAGAAGCAACTGACTAAAATGAGATCTATAAATCCTGACAATGTCATTGCAGCTCTGTATCTTTCATCTTCGGAACCAATAAATAATTGATTCTTTGTCAACTGGGACCTCTTACATGTCAAACACAGACATGAGACCTCAGAGACTACCTAGGGGTCCTTATGACTGAGAAACAAATTTACAGAACCGGAGTAAAATATGGAAATTCCATGGTACAAATGCAAAACTTTAGGCTTGGAGGGGCAACACACACACACACACACAGAGATTTGGTTTTGTTCCATTGAGGGAAGCCCGACAGAAACCATGCTACAGATGGTGATCTGAAGACACACAGCAAACAAAATCCCAATGTTATTTTTCTTCTTATCAGACACAAGCATTTTTTGTTAATTAGCCAATTCATGCAGACTTTCTGGTCAGACTTCTTCTACTGAAAATAAGCAGAATTACAAGGATTTGGTGGTTTAAGAGATGGTCAATAAATGGCGAGATGCTGGACCTTGTCTTAATGTCCTTAGCAAGGATCCCGGCCTGGCAGAACCAGTAGGCCTTTGCATGACCGCGTGGGAGGGTGCATCTCAACCCACACACACTGCCTCCAGGCTCAGGACGTCTGATCGCAGTGGGCAAGCGGCAGACACCAGGAGCATCCAGGGACCAAAGCAGGGTGAAGTGCACTGCTGTTTGAAGTCCAGAGGCAAAGGAGAGAGGCCTGGAGCTGAGCTGGGGTGCAGGCCAGACCCCAGCAATGCTAGGGGACTTGAGTGTAAGTCAAAGGAAGGGAAAAGTTGACTGCACCCAACAGGGCACACGGCTGCCACTGCTTCCCAGGGCCCGGCTGTGGTCCCACATGTGCCCCTGGTTACCCTTCCTGCTGTGACTCCATACCCTGGGGTAATGAGATAAAGGCAGGACCCCCCTAGGAAGAAGGGCACTTCCACCTCTGCCGGGTGTCATCAGCAGAAGACAGACAGCAGGACATGGGGAGAAAGAAGGACAAATGCTGAGGTCTCTCCCCAGGGCTCAACACCCAGCTCCTCAGCACCCCGACTGCAGGTAAGAGGAGAGGACACCAGTGCGGGGAGAACAGTAACAACCTAGCTGCACCTGAAGCCCAGCCCCATGTAGGCACTGGCCGAGACCGTGACGCAGAAGATTTCATTCTCGCCTAACTCTGCAATGCAGGTTATTTCCCCTGGATACAGACGAAGAAACAGAAGCTGAGCGAGATGAAAGGAACTTGCCAGAGTCCAAAAGTACTGTCCCAGGAGGCATAGTGCACACAGATCGGCCAAGCTCTGTCCCCGACCCTCAGGGAGCCAACCCTGCGTAGTGACAGAAACAGGCTTCTTCTGTCCCCTAAGGTGAACAAATAAACCTGAACTTAGTCAGATTTGAAAAAGTGATAGACATCAAAAGGCTTCATTGATGGGGAACGTGTCTGCAGCACCGCCATTCAAAACATAACTGCCCCATGGGAGGCTGAGGCAGGAAGATCGTCAAGAGGTCAAGGCCAGCTTGGGCTACATAGTGAGTTCAAGGCTCTGAACTACATAGCAAAACCCTGTCTCAAAAATCAACTGAAAAATAAAATAGAATAACCAAGGGTCTACTCTCCTGGAACATCCATAGACAACTGGATCCAGAGAAGAAAACTAACTTTTCAATTTTTAGCCTGGCTGGAAACTATTGTGTCTCGTTCCCATGAAAACATAAATTAATTTCCAGATCCTAGCATAAGTCAGAGTATACACCCTCCTTAAGCGGACAGCACAATGCAGTTAAGTGGCTGACAGTATCCGACAGAAAAGCAGCTCTTGCTGCTCAAAGGAGAAGAATATTTTACATATGAAAAGAATATTTTAAGCCATGTACTGGTAAACAGATAAGCTTTCAAATCAAGTAATTATGATACTTTATATTTTCACCTTTTTTTTTGTTTGGTACTGGGGATGGAACTCACGACCTTGCACTTACCAGGCAAGTGCTTAAGACACTGAGCTAAATCCCTACCCCGAATTATGTAATTTATTGTAGCTTCCCTTTAAGCAAGAGAACGGCCTGCAGGATGCCAATCTTCTAGAATTCTGTTGCCTTTGTCCAAGGTAAGATATTACAGTACTGGGGGATTTGCACAGAGCAGCAGGGCCAGCTCAGCATGACACAAGGGGACATGCCATGCACAACGCCTATGGGAAACACCCACCTAGTGTGCTCGCACGTGTGCTGCTGTGATTTCCAGCAGGGTCCCTGGGAATCACGAGGACCCGCAGTTGCCCGGAGCCCATGGCATCCAGTGAGTGGCTCGCTTTAAGCAAAGCCCAAACTGTGTTCTGGTCCTGGATAGCACAGATTCCAGATGTTGTGTCCTTATCTCCTTGCAGTGAAAACAGGCTGGGACTGCTCCCACTTGCAGGGTGGGTGGAGAGATGGCTGGTGAGCGTCGGGCAAGGGGCTAACAAGGTGGGGACTCTGGGCTGTCACTGAGCCACATGGATGCCTGTGACCTTCCTTGACGAACAGAGAGAAGTGTGAGCAGAGAGATGGTGCAGTCTGCGTTGCTTGCGGGTGGAGGGGGGATTCTTAATGAAAACAGCAAGAATCCAAGAGGTTCTGAGCCGCATATGAAACAAAGGGGAAAGAAATCTCGTCTGCTGGGGCTCCCAAAGGGCCATTTAAGTCCAGCTGAATGTAACTGGTGTCAAAAGAGGTCAGAGGCCCACGGCTGCGTTGCTGGCAGAGCCACTGTCCACGCTGCTCGATTCTCATCTCCTGGAAGCCAGGCTGCTGGGGATAGGCGCGTCTCTTCCCTTGTGGGCTCGGGAACCATGGAGGCAGTCTCCTGCCTTCCCAAACTCTGTGTGCCAGGGCTGAGCCTCTCGGGCCGGACATCTCAGCAGCTCTGGCCAAACATTCATCACCTTCTCCTCCTCAGTGCCCATCCTTCTTGGCGGCATCGGGAGTGCCACACTCCCTGGCTTCCTGCCAGCCTCCCTGGCAGCCAAGACTCCTCCTGGTCTGCTAATTCCTACACTTCTTCTCACTCTTGGCATTGAGATGACTCAGTGCCTCGTCCTTGCCTCTGCTCTCTCCACGCTGTCTCCCTGGATGAGCTCATGCCAGCTCTCACCACACGGATGGCAGGCCAAGCCAACAACTGCAGGTCCATCTCACCACCCTCCACCTTCTCTCCTGTGCTTCTGACTCAGATCCAACAGATTCAACCCCGCGACGTGCGCAGGTACCGCCGGCATCTCGCCTCAACACGTCCTGGGCGGCATTCCTGAGCTTCTCCAGTCTGTCAGGAAATTCTGTTGCTTCCGCTTTCCAGATATCTGCAAAGTATTTCCAGGGTATGACCGATCTTCGCCAGGTACACTGCTACCATGGCCACCACCACAGCCTTCCTCTACCAGCTGGCTCCCTGTGTTTGAAACCCGTCCTCCCAGCTCTGGTTTTCAACCTGGAAGCCACAGTCCTCCTGGGAATGTGTAAGCCGGATCACGTCACCCTCTACCCGCAAGCTGCGGAGTTTCTAGCATCTGTGCAGATGGCGAGCCACAAGATTTGCAGTGGACTATAGGGCCCTGCTAAGATTCCCGGTGCCCACTTCCCTTCCACCACGCCCTCTTGATCTCTCTGCCCAGTCACGTCAGCCTCCCATGCATCCTCATCTGAGAGGTTTTGCAGTGGATGCTCCTGTGTGCTATCAACCCACCCCTCATATGCAAATGCAAAACTCCTCTAACCCCTTTAGCATCTGTCCAAATGGGACCTTCTCCAGTTCATGGGAAGTTCATACCACACCATTTGAAATCACAACCCTCTGCAAAGCATCAACCCTAGCTTGCCCGCCCTTTTAACGTCTCCCACGGCACTTCCCAGCTCTAATACACTCTATGATTTACTTATTTTATGCTAGGCATTGCTCATTATTGTCTGCCTCCCCTCACTTCTCCCGTGGAATGCAAGTTCCACAAAGGTAAGGCTCCTTGTTTTGTGATCTGACCTCTCAAGTGCCTGAAACTATGCCTGGCACTTAGTACTTGCTTGATAATTATTTCTGGAAATAATAAATTAATGGCTCGGCTGTTGGATGCTAAAATAGGATCCCTGGAATTTCAGGTCTTGTGGTATAATTTGCAATAGGAAGCTGTTTGTCTCATTGATTTGGATGGTTTGTTTTGTTATCTTTTTGAGACAGGGCCTTACTATGCAGTTCAGGCTGGCCTTGAGCTCACTTTGTAGCCCAGGCTGGTCTTGAACTCACAATGATCCTCCTGACTCAGCCTCCCTAGTGCTGAGATTACAGGTGTGCACCACCATGCCCAGCTTGGATGGCTCTTGAGACTGTTTTATGTTTTATAGGCACTCCCTTCAATGACAAGAGATCTGTGAACTCTTAGGAAACGAGATTCGTTATTCCCTGGCAATGCTTTTGAATCATGAGTTCCTGGGTTCAACGGATAAGACAGTTTGCACAGCTCTACACCCCAGCATTGGGGACCAGGAACTTCGGACGGTAAACCTTAGTCCTTGGCTTTTAGTTCTAAAAATCAGACCCAAAAGAAAAACTTTAACTCAAGAATTCTGCTGACACAGTGAAGCATATGCTGTGCCAACATACTTTTTAAATCTTTCACAATGTATTTTCATGATATAAATAATGGGAGTTTGTATGCATTCTAAAATATACTGTATGTACGTAATGTGAAGTCTTCTTTGACAACCACCCCATCCTTCTTCCCTTCCCCTGGGTTCTATTTCTATTCATCCCCTCATTTTATTCAATTTAATGACTGTCTACTGTGTTCAGAATGCTGTTCCAACCGAGAAAAAGCCAGTAATGAGACAGATACGAAGGTCCATACCTGGTACTTCCAGTCGTCCCCAGCTCCATACGCAATAATAGCTAACATTTATTTAGCACGTAACAAGCGTTTTCCACATATTAAACCATTTATTCACACTAAATAATGCTGCAGTGATTCTCCTCATTTTGTAGACAAAGGAGAGTGAAGCACAGAGAGTTGTGGTTGCTGCCCAAGCTCCTAGCTCTGCTAACCAGTGAAGCCAAGAGGGCGCCATGAGCCCCGAGTCCTCTCCTTCCCCTGCCTTCCTCCACCTCCACCTCCACCGCCACCCTCAGCACCCAAGCGTACCACTCTGACACCAGGCATTGCGGTGGGTCCTCATTCATCTCCCTGCTTTCCTGGTCCGCTCCACAGCCAGGGATGATTTTAAAGCCAATGCGACAGACCTTCTAGTATCAGTCAAATCCCAACCCTCTGTAGGCCTGACTGAGCCCTGCCTTCCTGTCCCATGCACAGGCTGCCGCCTTCTCCCTGCCTGTGGTCTGCGGCCACCCCGGCCTGCGTCTAGCCCTTGAACACACTGGGGTCCTTTCGGCCCCAAAGCTCCACCTCAGCTGCACCCTAGGTCTTTCGACCCAAGTCTCGGGTGCCAGCTCTGCCTCGTCATCTGGGAACTAAATCTCAGTGTTACATGCAGAGAGTGGCCTGGCTTGACCGTCCCTGTCTCCACCCTGCATTCCCAGCCTTTACACCACGGGTACACTGTGGGTTGGCAGAACCTCATTGACCTGCCAGCTGGAAATACCCACCAAAATCTAAATGGATCTTCCTGGCCATTCAACTCAGAAATTCTACTTCTAAGATGTTATTCCAAATACAGTGGACCCTTGGTTCGCAAGCTTCTATCCATGATTGCAGTTGCCAGCAGAATCAGACGGGAACTAATCAAAGTCAATGGTTAGGTTCAACGTCGACCCTATGGGGAAACTTGATTCAGTTCTCATCCATTTTGGTTTGCAACCGGAATCGTGGAGAGAATTAAGTTCGTACCATTGTATTGAATATATGTGAAATGATGAGTATTACTCATTGCTAGGTTGCTTTTCATAGCAAAATGTTGACAAAAACCTAAATGTCCATCAATAATAGGGCTCTGTTAAATAAATTATTATACATAAAATACCACAATGCATTAGATGCTTTCTTTGTACCTAACAACTATATTATGAGCTAAGTACTATGATAAGCACTATTTTAGGTCAGAAAAACTAAATCTTAGGGGGCTTAAGTAATTTTCACCTGAGTTACATTGCTAATGTGTGTAAACTGGGGGTTCAGACCCCAGGTTCTTAGTTTCTAGGTCTAGTATTTATGGGCCCCATATCCTCTGTGTGTGTGTGTGTGTGTGTGTGTTCCCACAGTGGAATACTATGCAGCCACACAAAGGAACATGGTCAGCGTTATCCACCTACTCAAATGGGCTGACCTCCGAGAGAGGGAAAGGTGAAGGTGGGAGATGGAAAAGTTAACCTCTGTGAGTCTGGGTTTTCTTTTTGTTTAAAAAGCAAATATACCTGCTAGTGTGGCTCCGCACAGAGACGTAAGACACAGTGGGAAACTGGGAGGAGGAGGAGAAGCCATACCAGAAGGGGAACACACAGGCCACCCAGAAGAGGCAGAAGACTCCTATCTCACCATGTAGTCTTTCATGCCTTTAGGGTTTTATTGCATGTGCACAAATATACACATACCACTGACACAAAGAACCAAGTCACTGAGAGCCAACGGACTGCGAGGCAGAGATGTTTCCAAAAGGAAAAGAGGGGCCAGGGATATAGCTCTGTGGCACAGTGCCTGCCTCGCAAGCACAAGGTCCTGAGTTCAATTACTGGTGCAGAAAAATAATTGCATTGCATCTGTTATTGCATCTGTTGTACTTTTTTTTTTTTTTTTTTTTGGTCTTTTTGAGACAGGATCACACTATGCAGCTCAGGCTGGCCTTGAGCTCACTTTGTAGCCCAGGCTGGACTGGAACTCACAATGATCCCGATACCTCAGCCTCCTTACACGCGTGCGCCACCTGGCTAAAAATTTAAGAGACTTTTTTTTTATACCGGGGATTGAACCCACAAATGTGTGCTTGCAAGGCAGGTGCTTATGCCACTGAGCTAAACCCATGATAACTTGTTTCTCAGTGTCACCCTCTCAAATCATTTGGTTTTTCTACGTGGTTGGGGGGTGGTGTGTGTCTTACACTTGGTGTGTAAACTCAGTGCACTCTGCTAGACTGTGCACTCCATGGGGAATGACTGCGTGTGAACACCCCAGAGCCTCAGCCCCAGTATTCTGTACACAATCCTGTGCAGTGACTCGAATGAATGAATGAATGAATGGATGATAATAAGTGACCAAGAACCGACGGCTGAGAACATCAGAACGAAGACAGTAAGAACCTCCCATCCCAGTGCTTTAGACCAATGAAGAAGTTTCTCAGTGTGCAAAATTAAGTTTCAGTCCAAAGAATATTACTAAAGCCCAGGGCCAAGCTGAGGTTCTCAGTAAGCAATAGTCACAGATATACATAAGGTTACGAAACAAAAAAGACTGTGGAGAAGGGATGGGGATCTGAGGGTGGAAGAAGACGGGAGGGCGGCACAGGGACAGGAAAATAAAACAGATCAAGATCAGTGTGTTCCAGTTCCCCACAATGGGTGTATTTATGATGCATCACAAACACACACTATGAAAAAAGAAAATAGCCCAAGCCTTTAAAAGGGCCAGACAGGTTTAGAAACTATAGGGGTATCAACAAAATTTTAGTCATTAGTTAAGTAATTTAGGGTTATGCAAATTATCACTGGTTTAATGAACAGAAAATTCCCTCTCTGAGGCTGAACACAGGATCCAACAATTCCACTTCTAGGTATACAGCCAAAGGAACAGAAAACAAGATCACAAAGAGATATTTGTACACTTGTGTCCAGAAAAGCATTATTCACAGTAGCCAAAAGGTAGCAGCAGCCCAAGTGTCCATCAGCGAATGATAAAGAAGTGTGGGGTATACCTACAGTGGAATATTATTTAGCCCTGAAATGGAAAGGCATCCTGACCCATGCTGTAACATGGGAAAACTTCAAGGACATTATGTTACATGAAATAAACTAGACACAAAAGGCCAAATAGTAATATGATTTCACTTTGAGTAAGAGTTGTCAAGTTCACAGACAGAGGAGGTCTAGTGGTAGGTGCCAGAACAAGCAACGAGAAAGGAATTATTATTTAATACATATTTTATATATATATAGATAGATATTCAATTTTTCAAGATGAAGAGAGTTTTGGAGATGGATGATGGTGACAGCTCTATAACAATATGAATATAATTAATATTAAAGAAATGCACACTTAAAATGGGAAAGCCAGTAAATTGTATGTGTCCTTAATTACAATTTAAATTTTTTGAAAACTGAAGGCTTGGAGAGCTCCAAGACATAACAGTGCGTTAAAGAAAAAAACCCTTCAGGCCACGCACGGATACAGGGACTCATTCTGTGGAGGTGAACGCGACCCCCTTCGCAGGGAAGGAGGCCGTGGGGCACGGACAGAGCGCCCCTGTGTGGTGCTCGTTGGGCCTCAGCGCTGATGGGATCTGCTAGTCAGGACACGCGTGTCCCCACAGCTTTCTGGGAGCCGCACACCAGGGTGGGGGAGGCTTCGAGCAGCAGAAACTGTGACGTTCCAGAAAGAAAGGCGTGGCGGGCTCTGTGTGCAATCTGTCCTGGTCTCTCCCTAGCTGGGACTGGTGGCCGTCTTCCTTGGTGACCTGTGCCCCTGATGTCACACGGCATTCTCGAGTTGTCCCTTTTTCTATTCTTATAAGGGCGCGGGTCCCCTTGGACGAGGGCCTCGCTCATGACCTCATCTTGACCTGATGACGAGCACAGAGACCGTGTTTCCAAATAAAGTCACATCCTGAAGAGTAGGATGTCAACACTTTGGGGACAGCACAATTCAACCTAGCGCAGCACTGCTCAAAATGGAACAAAACAAAACAGAAAAACAACTAACGCATGTGAGGCGCAGGCCTTGTAATCCCAGCTACCTGGGAGGCTGAGGCAGGAAGATCACAAATTCAAGCCTCGTCTGGGCAACTTAGTGAGATCCTTTCTCAACAGAGAATAAAAAGGACCCGGGGTGCCGCTGAGTGGTAAAGGGCTTGCCTTTACCTGGCATGTGCAAGGTTCAATCCATTACCCCTCACCCCCACCAAAAACAAAAAAACCTACAGTTAAGTTTCCTTGGCCACTATACGTCTGAGTAGAGCTAAATTTAGTACAAAGTGCTCCCAACAATGCCCTAGCACACAGCAAGGGTCCAGTCTACACAAACAATCCCTGTGATGCCTCTACTTGCAATGTCCCAGAGACTGCCCTTGGGGGCTTGCTACTCCATTTGGTGACAGCAAATCGGACCACCTTCCTTCTGTGATGCAGGCCAGAGGTCCCATCTGTGATGTGCCTGGGGTCTCTGGGCAACGTCTGTCACTTCACACGCAGCAAAAGGGCAGGGCCCGGGCCCGGCCTCAGCCGCCAGCCTCCCACTTGTGGCAATCGGGGGCCCTATATTTGGATTTTGATCTCGGGCTGACTTACTGCTAAATCTGTATCCAGTTAATCTTACAGGGTTGTGGGGGAGGAGTCACGTCTCTATGGCAACCCAACAACTCTGGGCAGGAGGAGGAAAGCGGAGGAAATGGGATTTCAGACCCTGAGACCACCGCAGTACTCAGAAATCCTCATTTCTGCCTTTGTGTTGCAGAAATGGATCTCTCTTCTCTCCCTCTCCCCAACAAATTTCCAACCATTGACAAAAATAAAAGCCTGCTTATACAAGTACCCTATTCACATGTCATTTCCTACCAGGACAGAAACGAAAACTCACACTTCATTCAGCAAGTCAGGAAGTCAGCTGATTTCCTTTGAAACCCTCTCCCAGCATGAAACGAGCAATTGTCTCGTCTGGATTTTATACATAATATTACTTTTTGACCTGCAGTTTACAAATAAACTGACAGACACAAATAGCACTTGGGCCCTCTCATTGCTGGTGGTGTAAGGAGCTGAAGGTCGGGCAAAGCGGGTGGAAGAAATCGCTTGTGAACCAAGAGACCTCATCTTCCAGGGATCCTGCGGCCCAGCGGGCCCAGTCACCAATAAACCCTCAGGTTTTTGCATCTTTGTTTTCCTGCCTGCGTTCTGGTGGAGGATTTAAGGGCTCTCCCTGAAAGGTAAGTGGTTCCAGGCCAAAAAGCACAAGCCAGAGCTGAACACGGTGGCTCTGCTGGATATTCAGGAGATCCAGAATCACAGGAGGGCCAGAGAAGGCCCCGGAGGGAGTCCAGGATTAGACGGGCCAGGAAACTGCAAAGGTTCAGTCTGGGGGTTCTGGTGGTTAGGCTTTGTTTAGATTGGTTTTTGTTCTATTTTGTTTTCTGCAGTACTGGGGATTGCACCTGGGGCTTTCACACTGAGCTATACCCCCATCCCATTTTTTTTTTTTTTAATTTTGAGACAGGGTCTCACTAAGTTGCTAAATTGCCCAGGCTGGGCTTGAATTTATGATCCTCCTGCTTCAGCCTCTCAGAGTGCTGGGATGGTCTGGATCTTTGAAAAGATAAGCTGGGTCAGTCTTGGGTCTGATGCTATGGATAAACACATCAGAGAAATAGGATGTAATCAAGAAAAGACTCTGGAGCAAGGTCAGAGGTTCAAGTCCTCAGTGCTGCCCGTTAACCTGCTGAACCCAGGAGCACCTCGACACCCTTCCTCAAGAACCCGTTTGGGAGGCAAGATGAATCCCAGAAATGAGCAGGGTCGAACACATTTTCTTGGCAGGAAAAGATATCGAGTTGCCAAGCAGACAACAACAAGTGCTAGGTTCCAGTCTGCGCATCAAATTGCAGACAATCGACAGGGACAGGGATGAAATGCATCAAGGACCAACTGTGACGAGTTTCCAAGCAGTCACCCAAGGACCGCAGTCCCAGACAACCTCCCTGGACTTACAAGCTCGAAAGTGGGTGTGACGATGACTCCTGCCCTGGTGTTGATTATTTTGATGAAGCTGTACCCATGAAGGCGTCCCACAAGCTGCACCTTGTGCAGCCGGGCACTGGGTACCTGTCAGGCACTGGGTCCCTTCTGCTTGAAGTGAGCTTTGCTGAACACAGCAAACGGAGCCGGGCTCTGCCTGCCCCCAGCCTCCTCTGGAATTTCTTCTCTCCAGCTGCAACAAAACGGGCTCCCCAAATACGCACATAGGTTTGGACCAATTTTCCAGAAGCAAGGATCAGACAGAGCTGTTCACCTTGGAAAACCAAAACAGGCGGCCAGGAGCTTGCGGGCAGCAAGGCAGGTCCAGGGAGAGAACCCGGGCAGCGTCCTCTCCTAAAGGGGATTTGAGCTCCCCACCCCGGTGCTTCCGGCTCTAGATCCAGAGCACTGACACTAAAGAGAACCAATTACCATCTCCATTGACAATTGAGGGGCCATTAAAATATAGATTAGCCTGAAAGATACAAGAACCGTGGAAAAAGAAATTCCCATGGTGAGAAGATAAAGTCCAACGTAATATTTCATATGTTAATGACCCTGCAACAGGTGCTAAAAGGAGATGTTAGAAGTATAGCTACCGCCGGGCCTGGTGGCGCATGCCGGTGATCCCAGCACTCGGAAGGCTGAAGCAGGAGGGTCGCCCTGTGTTTGAGATGTTTCTGGTTATTAGTGAAACCTTGTTTCAAAAAAAAAAAATGTACAGGTACTGACTTTTCTGATCTCCTGGGACTGAAGATCTACGGTCAAGGTTAGGAAGACAGACAGACAGACACACACACACACACACACACCAGTGTAGCTTCTACCCAGTAAGCAGAGTTCACAGTCAATACAAAGTCCCTGTCAGGTGCCAGCTGCAGACTGTGCCTAATGTGGTTCATAAGCAACTAGGAGTTTTTAAACAGGAGTCACAAGATATCAACTTGGGGAGGGATAAGGAAGAGGCGCAGCGTCTGGAGGGGTAAGCAGGGAAGAGGGGAAGTCATGGCAAGACCGGACTGTTAATAAGAGGCCGTACTTTCCCACAAACAAAGCTGCAAAGGCAACTTCAAAAACTTACATTTTGTTAAAAACTATTTTATAATAAAGCGCTATTTCCCAGGTACTGGCTGAGAAGTTTTCATTTCAGGCTGTCCATGCCTGACTGCGGGGCTCTTTCTCTAGGCAGGCTTGCCAAGCTGTTCTCTAAGCAGGACGGATGTAACGTTTCATTGAATCTCAGTTTGTCAACAAACAAATCCCAACTGGGGTTCATAAACAAATCAGAATGCTTTTGCAGGTTCCGGAAGGAAACTTGCTCTGTCTTCCCGCCGAACTCTGGGGCAGCTAATTTCAGGATGGCGACATTTCCACTCCGTTCTCTGCAGGAGAACCTCACACCTAGTGCAGGGCAGGCTGATGACCGTGGTGGACACAGGCACGGGAATCACTGCTCAGCGTGCTCTCTGTCTAAAATCCAGACGACAGCAGAAAAGCCATCACTCCAACGGCCAGAGTCAGGTCTCGCTGGAGTCAAGTTTACAGAAATATTTACACAATTAGCAAAACACTATTATTGGCATTTTCTGGGGTTGCCTAACCTCTTGACAACGTTTTTGGGGTTATGGATGAAAAGGTTAGAAAGAGGGACCAAGGAAGGCAGCCACCAGAAAGCGCTAAATGCACAAATGGCAATAACGGGTCATTTCGTCATAGTAGTATTTTTAGAAAAAGCCTGGGAAACCGAATCCATATCCATTCATCCCAAAGACCAAGCGGATCACTGCCGTCAACTTCACATATGCGTTCCTGGACAAGATCCTCACACTTGTAAAAAACACTCTGAAACACTGTATTTTTTTTACATGCTACTTTAAGTAATTCCTATGTATTTTTACTGTTTCTTTTGTGTTTTAGTCATTACAGTCACTTACCCCACACTAAAAAAATAGTCTCCTTTCCCATGATTTCCTTTCTATTACAAAGGGATCTCAAGGTTCCTTGACTGAACTTAGCAGCTGAGGATAAAGCACTCAGTCTATTACCAGGCCCAGGTGACTCACAGGGAGGATGATATTTACTTTCTGGGTCTCAACTGAAGGCTTTTTAGCAGACCTCGGTGAGCACATCATTTGTGCTCAGCTAAATTGGTTGTTGCTGAAATTTCCTGCTAGCATTGAAATAGATGTCAAAGCAGGCGGTATCTAAAAGGTCTTAGATTAGTAATGCTTGGGCTCCTCGGCTCAGCTGGGGTTTGTGTAATCAGGGTCTATGGAGGTGGTTCCGGAAGAGAAGCATAGAGGTCTGATGTCTGTGTTTCCTTCCCACACGGCACCCTGACACGGACGCTACCGTGGGACTGGAGAGAACACACTAGAAATCACACGGGAATGATGCCACTGAACCAGTTCCTTTCAAAGATCATGCACGTGATGATCTCCCTGAGCAGTGTTCTCCTGAAAACAGAAATCTCCTTCACTTCTTAAGTTAGAGGAAAAGGGGCCCTGGGCAGCCATGGTCCATTTCCTCCTGATGTTTCAGGGAACATGAGAACATTCCAGATTCAGTAAGTACCAACCAAGCTCATCCTCCTTCTACCCACAATCAATCCCTACCTCGGCTTCTTTACTTCCTCCAACAGAATCGTCCATTATTTTCCCAAATCCACACTTTGGAATCATCCTCATACTTTTCCTCCTTTTTCACTGAGGGGCAAGCTAGCTCTTATCAGAGTTGTCATCACAATTATCAGCTGTATTGGCTGACACTCCTGTACTGTAATAGTCACTGGTCAGAATTACAGAATTACCTGTAAACATAAACTCCCTCCCACCTGTGCGAGGTCTCTAAAACATGGAAGTGGGCTCTGTGATGGCAAAAACAATTTTGGGAGGTCCAGGAGGGTTACTCCAAGGCTTTATAAAGGATCAGGGGATGGGACAGAGGAGATGGCACAGTGAGAAAAACAGAAAACAACCGAGCCTCAGGTGTGGTTCTTTCCATTGGCCCGTTCATTCCCCGATCCAATTCCACGCTCACAGGGCAACGTCCTGCTTAGAACCCACCTTTCACGCTGGCCTGCCTAACCTGCAGGGAGAACGGCAGGGACTCTGTCCAGGAAGGCGCGTTTGAGGCAGCTTCTCCAGCCATCTTCACCTAGCTGTAGAGAAGGGCACACACTGGATTCACGGGCCCCAGGGGGACCCCAGTGTGTCCTACAAAGACCGCCTTTACAGAAATGAGTGTAGCCGCAGGGACAGCGGTGTTTCTACAGGGAAGACCTTTTCTAGGCATGGTCCCCAGGGCTCCAGTGGGCTCCGGACAAACTCGTGCTTCCTCAAGAATGAATGCACACCACCAATCAGGGACTGCTGGGCGCCTTGGGTCCAATGCGCCTTCCTAGGGAGCTGCTGAATGTAGTACCTGTGTCACCACTCCCACAGTGGGTAGCTGGGGCAACTTCAGAGTAAAATCCCAAAGCCTGGGGACCAGGCCAGAAAAGTTCCTGATGGCAAAGCTCCAGGAAGAGGTTGGGGTCGTCAAGGTGGAGGAGACCTGTGGGTCCCGGGATGCTTGAGGCTGAGGCTCGGGTCAAAGGCCCAGCTCCCTCCCGAGCTTCAAATTCCTCCATGTGACCTTTACACAGATGAACTCAATGCCTTTAATACCAACTACAACCTTATGGCCAAAGCTTCTCGGTGGATGACATCATGAGCTACCTCTGGGGTCCTCCAGCCACCACCCCAGGAGACCCGATCAGGCTCCATGAGTTGCCTGGTCAATGGAGAAAACGCTTCTCTGCAAAGCTGGATAAGGACAGTGTGAGAGTCAGTACCATAAAACTCTTCCCACTCAAGAGAATTAGTGGCTTACTCAAAATCGTAGACGGTACATAGGTACTTCCATTTTATACTTGAAAAATCAATGAGATATTTCTTTTCCTCCCTAGGAAAGTCTTCTAAAAAAATAAGCATCATTCAACTCCCAAATTCCACATAAGCAGCACGGAAAATATACAATGCACACAAATTATTTTTAAAAGAAGAATTGCTTCCCCTCGGCCCCCTTTTCCTTTCCTGCTTCGTGGACCCAGAGGAAGCAAGGTGAGCCGTCTTTGGACACATTTTCAACATCAGATCTCTGTTTTGCCCCACACAATGCATCAATGTGCTGTCAACATGAGGGGCAGATTTATTTGTTTGGGTGGAGGGGACCAGAAAGAAAGAAAGGATCTGGTCTAAAATCTAGGGATGCTGAGGTGTCGGGAACACAGACACGCCAACGGTCTCTGGGCATTTGTGCCCCATGGGGCTGCCCCAAGACACCTTCTTGGGGCTCCCTGTGGTGAGAGGCAGTGAAGGAGGAAGACTCCCCTGTGATGGTGCAGCTGGGGCTCTCGAGCTGCTATTTAAACATTCACACAGGACCTGGGAGCTGAAGCACACCAAACCTCCGCCGAGGGGCTAAGCCAGCCACACAGCCCGGTCTGTGCATGCCGTCGGGTCCTCTCTCCGTCCACCACCTGACCTCTGCCGGACTTCTGTGGCTCCTGAGAAACCATCGATGGAACAGTGATTCTTCTCTCAGGTGCAATTTCAAAATTATAAATCAGTTTGCTCAGGAGAGACCATCGCTTTAGTCGGTATTCTTTATGGCATTGTACCTAGTTTAAAGAAAAGAGCTCAGACCTAAAAATAGTCCAGAACACTCTGCCTGATACCTAGAGCAGCCAGCAAGGCAGGGCCGTGCCATGGAACCATACATTCATTATCGTTTGGCTCATTTGGGTCCTCTGGGGAGACCCCAGCCCTGCCGAGGGGGGAAAGTTACCATTGCTCTGCTCGGCAGACACGTCACGCAGGGCTTTCCAGCACCCACTCGGGAATCTGTGAGGAAGAGGAGGAGGGTGGCTATTTTTGTCCCAGGGATGGTTCTGAGCAGTTTCCATTCGCTGGTTCTTTTCATTCCCAGGCAATCCTTGGAGGTGGGTTCTGATGTTTAAGCCTCTGTACAGTTTTGGTTCTCCGTGGCTGCTGACCGTGATGCCTAGGACAGCTGAACTCCCAAACCCTCCATTCACATCTGAGAAACGAGGACTGTGTGATCACAGCTACACACAACACAGTTTCTGAGGTTCCTCCAGGCCTGGCATAGAAGGAGCAAACAACTTAGAGTAGCTGTCAGGGACTCCCGGTAGAAGAAATGCAAAATGTAAGATCATTTAGATGATAAGTTCTCCTGGGACCAATAAAAAAAAAAAAAAGAGCAAAATCCCCTTAGGTCCAAAGAGAAATAGTCTTGTCTGCCTCTGTTTTTGTCTTTCAGTTAAAACAAAAAGAGGTGATCTCTAGCCAGTGCATGATCCCTCCCTAATTTCTCAATGGTCTCTATTTTAAACTCAAGAACACCTGCTATGTAAAATGCACTGAAAGCTAAGGTGCACTGTATAGACTCAACCAGAAAAGAAAAATGTAAATGAAAAGGCAAAAGCTGGAGAGTACCCTTCTTGCCCCTGAGGAATTTGAGAACTTCAAATAAGCTTTAGAATAGGCTAGGAAGAAAGTCATTATCATTTTCAAAGTCTTGACAACTATATATCTGAATACCAGAAACTGATTTTGACTAATTCACATTTTGACATACAATAGCTTCTTATTAGTTATATCAATAAGTGTATGATCATTCTGAGCAATTTTCCCATTTATAAATCATTCTATTTTATATCACCATTAAGAATATATTTGATGGCAGCTGTACTCACACTGGAAATGATTCTATGAATCTACTCTCAAAACGTATTTAGGGGCCAGGGATTTAGCTCAGTGGCACAAGCACATGCCTGGCAAGCGTGAGATCATGAGTTCAATTCCCAGTACCAAAAAATAAAAATAAAAAATAAAAACATGTTTAAACTGACATATATTGGGTCAATAAAAGGGTTCTTTTCCTCTTATGAAAGGTGTATTTTTCTTGCATATTTTATTAAAGACATGACTTTAAAAAAATAGGATACTGGCCTTATTATATTGTTAGCCTTAGGATAAATTATATTGCTTTAGAGAGGTCCAATAAATAGTGGAGTGGAACATTATACTTTCCTGACCAAGACATCTTTGAGTGAGTAATTTTCCAAAGGACAAGTGTTAGCTCAAAAATAATACAATCAAACAAAAGAGGGGTGGCAAACATCGTGTCAGTGATTAGCTGGCTCCTCACCTACCAGGCAAGAAGCAACCCTGAAGAATGTATTTTAGAAAAAGATCCACACCCAGAAGAACCTACTCAATCAAACCAACCCTTAAAAATATACCCTTGGCTCTGTTACAATTCTCCAACTTTTACTTCAAATTTGAAAGGAAGATACATTTAACAAATGTTTGGGTGGAGGTAGTTTGGCTAAACTTGTGATCTCACAAAATCCAAAGGTGTACTTAATATTTCTATGTTTATTTGAGGCTATCCTTATTAGTGAAATAAATAAGAATCATATTTATAAATATCACATTGTGTCTCTAGTGTAAAAAGTAATAAGAAATGTAGGAGTAATAAAACCCAAAATGTGTAATTGCTATGGTAAAAAAGAGAGGAAAAGGCAAGTGCTCTAAAGGATATAATTGCATATATGTTTAAGTGTGTAAGATTGATAGCCATATTACTAAGTTTTTGTTGGATCATTGAACAGAACTGCTTGCAGTCTTGCTGTTTAAATGTCCACTTTGTATGCTTTACTTTTGTAACTTGCTAATAACTATGTCTAACAGGATAATACGTAATTTATCAACTAGTGATTTCTTACTGTTAATTTCTTTTGAAATTATGTATTATTTCTACTCTTTTTTGTTTTTTTTCTTTAAATAAAATTTTAAAAAAATTTCTATGTTTGTGTGTATGTGATCAGTCCTTAGTAGACAGCATTTAAAAAGCTGTGTATTTATTATATTTTGCTTCTTATGCAGTGGTATGATGGTACTTTTTTTTTGTACTGGGGATTGAACTCGAAACTGTCCGCTTGCAAGGCAGGCATTTATGCTGCTGAGCTAAATCCCCAGCCCCTAATGGTACATCTTTTAACAGAGAGGAGTATCTGTAGCTCTGCCAATTTCCCTGGTGTAAATACCGAATAAGGCTGGTTTCCAGCTGCCAAGGCGGTGGTGCTAGAAGTGCAGTCGGACAGACCGTGTTGCTTGGCCGTGGGAACTGATTCGAACTGTCTCTAAATCAGCAGAGAAAATAAAGTGCGTCCGTCCCACCACAGCACCTTGTGCCAACTGAAATCTGAACTGCAGCAGGAGCAGTCTCATCCAAGTTGAAAGCATTTAATTTTTTCTTCTTACAATATTTGTCACTGAAAGATGAACACTGTCTGGAGACAATCAATTGCAAACACCTTGGGGGGGACAATCCATGAAATAAATGGAATGACTTCTTAAAGACCGAATCCTGTCATTCCAATCTGCTCCACTAGCAGAGAGCCATGTGAAGGTATCATCTATCTTGATGTCAGAAAGGCTTTGAGTTTTTATCATGCTGTATGGATATCAATAGACTTGTGAAAATGTAGTTTACATCATGGTTACAATCAGGCACCCAACTTCCAAGTCATTTTTGAACAAGGTATGGTGATGTGATGGAGAAAAAGAATTGTCACGGGAACACTGCTCTCTCCATGGGTCCAGTTCGAAGTTGTTCCCGGTAAGTACTGACTGGGCATGCTGTAGAGAGCACCCGCAGTAGCACTGAGAGCTCCAATAGCAAAAAAGACAGAGTGACTTCCTAAAATGAATAATAAAAGCCAACGACTCCGAAATGACTCCATGCAGTATAAGTGGTTGAAATACCAGACATTTGTTCATTTCGACTTCAAAGAAGACAAAAATGGGAAGCCACGAGGGAATTGGCCAAACCTAAAATATCTTTCTAATTTCCTCTGAAAGCAGAAGGGAAGAATTCCTTCTTCCTCACAGATTCTTCATTACATATTTTTAACAAACCAGGCTTGAACTCATGCCACTGAGTGAAAACAAAAATTGAGTAAGTGCTTGCAAAGAAATCACTATCATAGGAATTAATGCACATTTTCAGGTTCTAATAATAGAATCTGCTGATCACTTATGGATTTTAATGCACCAGTTGTATTTATTTTTATTGAAAGTTCCCAGTGTAGTTGGGGAGACACTAGCCATTTAGGTACAGCTGAAAAAGAATGCTAGGTAGAATATATTGTCTCAAGAAAATTAATAACCATTCCACCTTCTCCCGTTTCCTCTCATAGCACCATGGAGAATATTACCATATTTAAACATCATCACACTAATTAAATATTTAATTTCAGAGGCCTTAAGAATCCCCTGGTTTATAAATATATATTTGCTATTTGTTATTCATCAGGATCTTCAATAAACTGCTTGACACATAAGGAAAACAGGGACAACTTTTGCCCTTAAAGGTAAATTGGTTGGAAACAGTTTGAAGTCCAGGCTTGTTCAACTTTCAGTCACTTGCACTGAATGTCTCCTTTTGCAGTTAAAGGTCATTATGTGTCCACTGCTACCTTATAAAATGAAATTTTGCATTTTTTTTGAAAATTTAGAACTGTTGAAAGAGGCACTGTTACTTTGGAAGATGGCAGTAAAACTAACAACTACACTATCACATCAAAACAGGCATTGAATGGCTCTGAGTTGTCAAAACAAAATAATTATCTTACTGAATCAAAAATAGTAAATTCAGTTCTGTAAAAATATAACTGGAGCAAAGGAAATTCACAACCGTGAAGTTCTATCTCACTCAGTAAGGGAAAGAGAGAATAAGGTAGATCACATGGAGTTCTTCTGGCTATCAGAGGGCAGGACGGTTTGTTCCCAATGGCTAAAGATATCGCCCGGGGGCTGGAAGCAGAACGAGGAGACAGGATTCCCACACTCACAACCTGTGCCCGCAGTGTCACCCCACCACTCCATGCCACAACACCAGGTCGCACCCAGAAGAACAGGCTCTACTACGACCAGAAGTTCAGAAGTTCTAAAGACCAAAAAGGAAAAAAGAAATTGGCTTCAACACATAACACAGTATTACAGAAGGGTGTCCCCCCAAATTTATGTCAGTGTGAAGGGACACTTCGCACAGAGTAAAGAAGTGATGAGAACAGATACAAAGTGTGCGTGAGCAAATGGAGTGAAGTGGCTTAGCCTTTCCTGGGGAAGGTTTGTGTTTTCATGCTCCTGAGGAAACTTAGGTAGAGGCAGCTATTTGCCTAGAGTCCTCTTCTTTAGAAATAACATAAGATTTTATAGAGCCACGTGGACTAGGCCATGACTTGTAGCACCACTTATAAATACAAGTCAATGTTACTGAAAAGGGAATGGAGTACAATGAAATCCCATTTTTGTATGGAAAATTCCAATAAGAGACTCACTCACTTTTATGATATAATTAAATCTGCCTTCTATGAGAGGAGGGGAGGCTCCCAATAAGTAATAAAATAATGGAGTAAAGCTTTTTAAAATAGTATTTTTAAAGCTATGGCTTTTTACTATATTATTTTAATATTTAAAGTATTCATCATGCCATCTATTTCAAGGAATTAAAAGAAAAATGGTATATATTAAAATATAGACAATACCCAACTACGGAATGCTTGGTGTTCTAAAAGTTAATAAACCGGTTGTGTAGGATTTAAAACACCTTTCTCTTTTTTTCAATTTTATGGTGCTTTCAATGGAGAAATACATCATCTGTTTACAGAACAGCTCTTTAAAAATACACGGAGTACAAAGCCTATAAAACACAGCAAACTCCAGCCGCGAGACACTACGCAGATCCCATGAATGCAACGGTCTGATTTCCAGATGGTGAAAACTAGAATTTAAAAAATCACTACACAGAAAAGGTTTGCCAAGTTTCCAGCTTGGCAAAACTTAAAGGAATACTTTTTATCAATAAAAATACTATAGGGGGATGAGGAGTCCAGGACGACCCACACACATCTCTCTGGCCCACAAGGGTCCAAATATGTGATACCCAGCACTACAAATTCTGGAGAACTGCAGGCAAATGCTATTTCTATGGGAAATAATTCCACTGTAACTTGAGGGATCAAACCCATCTCCTGTGCTCTCTGTACACGTATCTCTCAGGGGCCAAGAGACAGGGACTCAGGTAAACCAGCAGCAGAGGTTTTGCATTGCTAGGAAAAAGGGACAGAATGAAGCATCATCACATACTAATCCCGTGGCTTCAGGTGCAAAATGGAAGTTAGCAAAGAGACTCCCCAGAATTCGATGAGATAAGGTACCAGGAAGCTATGCTGTCAACTATAGAGGCGCCTCCCACTCTCTAGGTGCAGAAGTCTTCAGGTGCATGACATGGAAGGAGTTCAAGGTAAGCTCAAAAGGGAGCAGGGGGAGAAGGGAGAAGGGAGAGAGAATCACCGAGAGGAAGGAAGTCTACCTCCCTCTCCACACTAACTACATGGTCTCTAACATAACCTTTCATGGTTACTCTGTCCCACACACCTTGCCACCACCAAAAGGGGACACAGTACAAATGATACATTTTTAGATAACTTAGCAGAGCTCAGAGAACCAAGTTCCACCCCAAGTCTCCTCTCCAACTCCAGGTCTTCATTAGACAACCACACATCCACTTTCCATGGGATAAGGGCTCTAAATTGGGAGAACCACCATAGCTTCTCCAATCTTCCTTGCAGGAACTTGATTCTTTGCCTTTTGTTTTAATGAACAAATGACAGAATCAGGGGAAACTTTTTTTCTTTCTTTTTTTTTGGGGGGTGTCCCTTGGGTAAGAAAAGTGACACTGCTTGCTTTTATTACTGTTACGGTTTGAGTCTGGATGCCCCCCAAAGCCTCATGCAGTCATGGAGGTGGCTTCTAGAGTTTGTGAATGACTCCTGATCCAATGCTGGGATTATGCATGTGAGTGCTACATCCAAGTGGACGTGGCCTACATACAACATAAGGGACAGAAAGTCTTCTCTCTGTGTTCCTCCCCTTTTGCTCTTGTGACTTCTGGTATCTGCTACAGCTTCAGTGAAGTGCTGCCCCTCAGCCGCCACCCTGCCTTGGAGCCAGTTGCGTACAGACTGAAACTTCCACAAACTGTAAGCTAAATAAATCTGTCCTTCCTTCATTTTGGGCATCAAGTATTTGGTCTCAGCAATGAGATAAAAGTAAGGAAGACAAGTATTACTGGAAACTTGAAGCATTTTATGAAAAGAGAGTAAAGCGAGTAAAGCAAACATTTCCCACACATGTTCATACAAGGCTTACATTAAGTACTGAGACTGTGGGATTCAATTAGTGTGTGAGGGAAAACGGGGAAGAGAAACAAAATAACCAGTGGGGGAGATGAAAGCTGACATCAGGCAAGTGCTTTCTGAAAGCCACTTTCTTATCAACAACTGATTTTACAGAATTCATTTGTGTCATTAAACTGAGCATTTGTGTTACCCAAACAAATGCTTATTTTAAACCACACTTTACAAATTTTTTAGTCTTTTGATGCATTTGTACTCTTTTTGTGGGGGATGGGGCTAGACTCAAACTCAGGACTCTGTGCATGCTCGACAAGCACTCACCACTGAGCTACACTGCCTGTGCTGCACCCAGCTATATGCTTAGACTTTCCAGAGAACCTCAAAAAGTTTTATTCATGTGGCTTTTATCTACCCAGATTGAAACTGAAAATATTCATTCAATTTTTTGAAAATAGCAATAAGGTCATTATGTCAAAATATATTACATATTTTTATGAAACATATTTTCCAGACAGAAAACTTCAGTAAGAAGAGCCACTATTTTTACATTTTTGCAAACCTCTTTCATGTCTGTCTTGACATTCTCATGTCTCTCACTGCATTTCGGTCTGCTGTGATACACTCTTTTGGTTAAATTATACAAAGAAAATCCTGCTGCACAGAAACACAGCTAGAGAAAAGAAAGGAGTATTTTAATAGCTTTTTCAGGTAGCTGTGGATATTCTTTGTTAGATACTAAAACTTAAGAATGGTTATTTATTAAAGGTTACTGCCAACATAGAATCTAAAATCTCACTGATGAACTTGTAGTGTGAACATGTATGAGCTCATGGGAGCAGAAAGGCAAGCAAATGTCTCAGTGTTATTGTGAAAATAGGTTTGACCTTGCAGATTCTCTACAAAAGCCTTAGGGACCAGGGTTCTCCCAACCATAGATTGAAAACCGGTACGAACTGTCTTATGATGTAAGCTTGGTAGAGGAAGGTGATGCCAAGTGAAACTTAAAAACCACCTTTCAAAGAAAGAATGGAATAAAGAGCAAGTGGAAATATAATCTACCTTTATCTTCTGGGAAGTGGAATCCAGGCAGGATAAGATGGGGGAAAGGGGTGGTCAGTCCTTAAAACTATACTACAAAGCTACTGTAAAAAACAGCATGGTACTGGAAAAAATAAATAAATAAAACAAGAGCCAAGAAGCAGTGGAACAGATTAGGAGATGCAGAAACAACACTAGACATACTGAGCCCCCTTGTCTCTGCCAGAGGAGCCAAACACCTTCACTGCAAGAAAGACAACCTCTTTAATAAATGGTGCTGGAAAAACTGGCTTTTCATATCCCAAATATTAAAACTAGACCCATTATCTTTCACCATGCACCAAACTAAAATTTGAATCAATCAAATCTGATGGAAGATAGCATAAGTAGAACTCTTGAAGACATTGGTGTAGGCAAAGACTTTATCAACAAAACCTTAATCACACAGGGACTATCACAAAGAATCAACTAGGATCTCATTTTATTAGAAAGCTTTTGCACAGCAAGACAAACCACCAACAAAGTGAACAGAACACCCACAGTGTGGGGAAAAAAATGCCCCAACTGTTTCTGAGACAAAGGACTAAAATTTAGAATATATAAAGAACAAAAAAAAAATCAGATCACCCCCTCAACTTTAAAGACCCAATCCAAAAATGACCATCTGAAATGAACAGACACTTTTCAGATGACAAAGTAGAAACAGCAAACAAATATATGAAAAAATGTTCAGCATCACTGGTCATTCGAGAGATGCAGATTAAAACAACGCTGAGATTCCATCTTCTTCCAGAAAAAATGGCTATTATCAAGAAATCAACCAGTAACAAATGCTGGCAGGGAAGTGAGGAAAAAAAGAACCCTTCTCCACTGTTGGGAATGTAGACTGGTACAACCACTGTGGAAATCAGTGTGGAGATTCCCAAAAACTTAAAGCTAAAGGTTCCATTCAACCCAGTTATTCCTCCTCTTGGTATCTTTCTGAAAGAAGTACACATATGTACCATGGCCATATTCGCACACCCATGTTTATCGTGGCACAGTTTGTAATAGCTAAATTTTGGAGACAGCCTAGATGCCCATCAACTGGTGAATGGATAAAGAACACATGGATTTTTTTTATACACTGGAGTACCACTTAGCCATAAAGAAGGATAAACTTGAGACACTTTTAGGTAAGGATGCATTCTGAGGAACAAACTGTTGAGGAAGATAAATCAGATTCACAAGTGTAAATAGTGCATTGTTTCTCTGATATGAGAACTGAAAGTGTAAATAAGGACCAACATGTGTAATAGATATTGTAAAACAGCAACAAAATGTTCAGATGGGAAGGAGGACCAGTGAAGGAGCAAGGGAAAGAAAGAAAGAAAGAAAGAAAGAAAGAAAGAAAGAAAGAAAGAAAGAAAGAAAGGGAAAAGGAAAAAATGAGAAAAGAAGGAAAAAACAGAAACAAACCTTTTGTAGTTAAGGAGAGGGAAAGGGGTGGAAGGGAGGGGAGGGAAATGGGAAAAAAAGATGAATCAAGGTAGAGCATGTACAGAGACAAATTCTTATGATGAAGGTGATCATTATGTATACCTAAAATATACCAATAAATATAATTTTTAAAAAAAGACAGGGGCTCGGAGAGCTGGCCCAAGTCAGGACCTGGGGATAGAGATGCACCGTAATCCAAACATCTGGAAATGGGTGACATTTTCGACAACACGTGAGGACCCTTGGGAACACTGTGAAATGCTTTCATTGCACGATGACTATTCACAAACGGTCTCACCCCTTCAAGCCAGCCAGGCATGTCACATCCCACGGACCTGCTTAGCCACAGAGAGAAATCGGGGGACCCACTCTGGCAACGTCTACGCCTTTCCTTTCCTCCCAACCCACTCCCCGCTCCCTCTGCTGCCCCAGATCCTACGCTCATCCCTCTTCCCTCTAGAACTGAGGGGCTCGTCCTCTATAAGGCTCACTCTGCACACTCAAGTCTCCGACAGTCCTCCACCCACCCCAGCCTTCCTGCCATACACCCAGGTTTTGATGCCAGGTGGATGAGGGTAGTAGGTGCATCACTGCCAAATCGGTCACTCAAGAAAAGAGATGCTCTTGTGTCTTCTTTCACAGTTTTTTTTTCTTAGCTCTGTACAACAGAGAACATGGAAATAAGTCATTTTCATGCTATTAGCACATTGAGGAAAACAGGCTTCTACAGTAATTAAACTAATGAAGATGACCCTCGACTGAAGAAACAGCAATTAGAGTTGACTCAATAGGCATTAGGGGAAATGAAGGCAGTCACATTCAAAGAAAGATGACATCTTTTAAGTAAGAGATAAAATGAAGAACCATATGAAGCAGGCAAGAACTTCTAATGACTCAAAGAGGACTGGAGTCTTCTCGAAGAGGCCCTAGATTGAGTCACCCTATCCAAGTGAGGACAACCTGACGGCAGGCGGCAGTTTAGGTGAAAACACAGTCATCACCAGGGCAGGCTGAAGGGACTGAAAAGCTAGAAGAGGCTGGCTAACACCATACACCTTAAACCAAAAAAACCCCAAAACCCAAAACAACAACAAAAACCCCACCTTTTATCCACTTATATTTTTAGCTGTTTCTTTGTCCAAATATAATAATCAACTTTTAAAGTAACAATTCCAATCCTGTGCTATCCGGAAGCACAAGGCAGACGCTGACAGCAGCCCTGGGGCGTGGGTACACTGCTGTCCCCTGCCCGGGCTCCCCCCGTGAAGCGGTGTGCAGACTCGAGGTCACCAAGAGAAGGGGCACCCACAGATGGACGAGATTGGGCTGTGCCCATCCCCAGCAATGACAGCGGGTGCTACTGGCTTCTTTCTTGTTGCGTGAGGTGTAGAAGCATCATTAGAACCTCAGCTTCTCCTCCCAACCCCACAGAGGCCCCCAGGCCCAAACCAGCAGGGGCACAGTCTGGCTGAGGAGGGGGTTTCCTCAGATGTCTCCTCCACGCCGTGATGGTCAGCAACAAGTGGACCACCTGGCTTCCGGGGACAGAGGGTGCCATTCACCCACCAGAGTGGGGGAGGAGCTCCCCAAAATGTAGGAACACGAGGTCTCTTTTTGTTGTTGCTGTTCCTATTAATAAGTGAGGCTCCCATAGCTAAAAGGGACAAGAGCTATGACACTGTTAACATGAATTCTGCTTCATTAGTTCACCTTTGCAGTTTTTAGTTTTTTTCTTTAGGACATAAATGCCCAGCCGTGAAGCAAAGGCTTCCTTTTATGAACTAAATTACAAGATTTCTATGCCATTATTATATATAGCCTTGAGTAATCACAGTTAATATGATTTTAATGCAGAAATTAAAAGTGCTATAAACCCTAATTATCATCATGCTAGGTTTTGATCAGTAGTAGAAGGTGAAACCTTACAAAAAATTAAACCTATCATGGGTCCTCACAGCTTTTTATTGTAATTCTACAGATTTGGGTGTATCTTCTAGAGACGGGAAGGAGGGAAAGGGAAGACAGAAAAGCCAAAATTTCTCCTTCTCCATTTGGCTATGAGTGCTTTTTATAGCTTATCTTCTGCACTGGAGCTTAACTATAGTAAGGCTGTGTCCAATTCAAACTACTGTATTTTATCATTAGCTATCTGCTATTTCACAGGAGAATTGAACTTTTTTTTTTAACAAAATCAGAATGAACTTTTACAGTAGTAAGACTTTATCTACAGTGACAGCGCCCCATGTAACTTGCCTCCAAAAAGGAATGAACGCTTCAGGAATTAACTTTATCACAGAAAACACTTAGTTGTAAAAATCGCCATCACCATCACCATCACCATCATCATCATCGATCCAGCTGGAAAGACATGGAAGCAAAGATGAAAAGCAGCACATTTCAGAGTCCAAGGGCTGGTGTCGGCACCCTCGTGTCAGGCCGAGCTAGCTGGGATACTCTCGGGCAGAGAAAACGCCTTTCTGGGGTGAGGATAACAGGCACTCTGAAAACCCCGGGGCCCGGAGTTGCTTTCTGACAGATGACACTTTACTCAATCAAGTTCCGTTTATATTTTTGTAGAAAGATATCCCCGTCATTACCAGTGAAGAAGCGGGCCTGGCTGCATTGCACTTTCATTCTAAGTGGACGTGAGCCCCGGCTTTGTGTGGAAGAGAAAATGCTACATCCTTCTTTAGTTTGGAAGCTTTTTAATAAAATATTCAAAACAGGTTGGAAGAGCTCGAGCTCTAGAAGGGGGGAGGGGTGGGGATCCTATTTACAGCCCAAAGCAAAAGTGGGGTTGGAGGAAGATGGAGGGATAGAAGGAGCTGGCTGCGCGGAGGGAAAGTGAGGACCACGCAGACACAACCCAAGCACCTGAGCTGCTCCGACTTCGCATCCGCAGTGCCGAGGCAAGGAGGAATCGACACAGGCTTCTCCCCTTTGCAGCGCGGGCAGATGCCACATTGTGAAAAGGGAGCCGTAAAGAAATGGTGATTTTTACTTTCATTTCAAAAACTAATACAGCCTTCGATCCCGCAAGCAAGTTTGAGACTCCAGAAAGACATTCTGAAGGATTCTGCTAGCTTTTGTTATCATCATGGACAACAAACTGCCTCCTCTGACACGTAAGAAGGGCCCACTCAAGCTGGTGTGGTGGTATACACCTGTCATTCCAGCACTCAGGAGGCTGAGGCAGGAGGCTGGCCATGAGTTCAAGGTCAGTCTGGGCTTAAGCAAGACTGACTCAAAAAACAAACAAAAAGGCAGCATGGTGGGTGTGGGGGGCAGTGTTCCACTCAAAATTAACATGAGACAGACCAAAAATCACTACGTAGAAAAGCACAGTGTGGAATAGGAAAGAGGTATCGGTCAGTTACAAAGCTATTTTTTCCACTCTGGTCCTGCTGGATTCACCTTCCTCTTCCAGTGTCATACACTGGCCCTCATAAAGCCATCTGAGCACCAAAATTAGTGCCATTCATCTTGAGAGGTGACCAGCAAGAGGAGACAGAGCCTCCCTTCGGTGGCCATATTACACTGTGTTCATTTCCTGCTGGCTGCTGTGATGAATGACCGCAATCTTAGAGGCTTAAACAATACCCATGGATCACCGCGCAGTTCTAGAAGTCGGAAGACAGAAACGAGTCTCGCAGGACAGAAATCGAGGTGTCTGCAGGGCTGGTCCCTGCCGCAGGCTCCTGGGAGAACCATTCCCGACCCTCTCCCTGCTTCTGAGTTCCATGGTCTTCTGTCACCTAAAAGCCAGTGATGGCAGCAGAGTCCTTCCCACCTGGCATGTCCATAATGTGGACTCTGCTTCCTTTCTCCTTCACGTAGAAAGATGCTGTGACTGCATCGAAGCCAAGCAGACAACCCGGGATAATCCTTCCAATTTAAGGTCGACTGCCTAAGAAACTTTATTCTATCTGAAATCTGAATTCCCTTCCCCAAGCAATGTGATGGTTTCCCAGGCCCTGTGCGTTAGGACATACACATTTTTTTTGAGATGCCATCATTTATTTGGCCAACTATGAGTAGCAAGTGGGAAAAAAAAACAACCTTTTTTGTTGTTGTTCAAGAAGTTTTCAACAAAAGCATTCCAACTCATGAAAAGTACATTTTACGTATTCTCATGAGGTGAGTTAACATGATCCCCGGACCTCACCTTTAGAGTGGGGCTCACGGTCAGACCATGCTCTTGCATCTGCTGTTGCTTCCACCTCTGAAACTATGGCTTTGCCACGTGTCACCTAAGAAAGGACAGCCTTCTTCCTCCTCTGATAATGCAAAGCGAGGTGGCCCCTGTGGCCGTCCAGTGCAAATACAAAATGCATGGTTCAAAAGCAAAGTAAGGCACTTGTCACACGCATATTAACTCAACAGCTACTATGTTCTGGCACAGCACGTCTAGAGTGAACAAAAGCAGCTCAGTTTTGTGACCCTTGTTCTTACTGAGGTTAGCATTTCCCTACCGGGCCACTAAGGAGGGAAGCTATTTTCTTTTCCTTATACTCTTCTCTTCCCTTCACTCCATATCTGGGAGCATATTCTAAAAACATGCATGCAGCCAGAGTCTCTAAAATTAGGAAGCGTAAGAGCCAGGCGTGGTGACGCATGCTTGTATGCCAGCACTCGGGAGGCTGAGACAGGCGCATCATTGCAAGTTCAAGACCAGCTTGGGCTACAAAGTGAGCTCAATGCCGGCCTGAATTGCATAGCAAGACCCTATCTCAAAAAAAAAAAAAGAAAAAGAAAAAGAAATGAAAAAGAATTAGAAAGCATGCAACAAAAAATTAATAGTTATTATGGTAGGCGAAGACGCATTTGAGACACTGAGGCTCCAAGAAGAGTCTTCAAGTTTTGCAGAAGACACTTCAGGGTCTTAAGTGCTTTTGAAAACATTGTCTCTTCGATCCACGTGACCTGGGCCAGGGTTGGAAAGCATCTGCTCACCCTTAGGGTGACAGCCTCAGACACGTGTCAGTGAGTTGGAGGAGGTGACACCACGAACAGCAAAGCCCAGGGCTCAAATCCAGGTCTTCCTTCAGGTGATTTTCTCTTTGCAGCTGTCATCACAGCGCAGCTGGCTGGGAGCCGTCCTTGCTGGTCCTCTCTTGCTGAGGGCTGCCCCTTGCTGGCTCCCCAGAGGGCAAATGCTACTTAGAACTTCCACCACCTCCTTCCTTACACTTCCTCCTGAGCACAGCATTGCCCAGAACTCCTGTTCGTCCCACAGCCTCAACCTCTTCTGAAATGAAACCCAAATCACCCTGCCGGGGCGCACAGGACCCTCTCTCCAGCTGCTCAGCAGCGCATGCTGGGCGACAAGGTCCAGGCCCTGACCTTAGCTCCACCTCTCTTCCCCTCTCTGGCTGCAGTTTCCAACCAACGGCTTTGAAACCTCTGCACTGTCGTTCGTTCTGCCCAGGTCCAGCACTGATCCCAGCAGCCAGTAGTGACGCGCCCTGGCCTTGCGGCCTCTCCCTTTACAGGCTGCACCCTGTCCTCCCCCACCCCGGTCCTGCCTCCCCACCAAGCAGGGAGGACCCTGGCCTGACAGGCTCAACCAAGTCCTTTTTCTCCTTGGGGAGTGCTAAAGATGGTATTGGCAAAACACGAGATCACACGTGGACCATCCACGTACCTTCCATAGCATTTCCACAGCAAACGACAAAGCCAACCCATAGGTCCTCAGCCACCAAACCACAGGAGGCAGGCAACAAAATCTTTCCAGCACAGGTCTCAGACATCTTGCTAAAATAAGAGCTTTCCAAGTCACTGAGTCTCTCTGGACGCTAAAGATCAAATCTTTGAAACAATCATCATAAAAGACATTTCAGAGGAAACCCTCCAAAAGACAGGGCACGAATGACTGGTTCTCGGGGCTGGATGTGGGGGACTGAGCAGGCCTGTGCCCTTTACCTTTGATGGGCCCACAGGGACCTCACAGCACAGGGCACACGCCCTCCCTGGCCATAGCTCTGCCACCCACAGAGGCCGCGCTGGAAGCAGGCACTTGCCAGTCTTAGCAGCACCAAGCAACACTCTGCAAACAGCTTATAAACACCAATGCCACATGGACCGGGCCAGCCCATCAGCGTGGAAGGTCACTACTGCGACCAGATGAAGAGGTCCATGGCACGGAAGCCACATTGCCAAAGTGAGTGGGAGCACACGCAGGTACACACGCCCCAGAATGAGGCACAGTGGCCAAGGTCTTGCTCTTAAAGAGAAAGGATGGGCTTTGTGCTCCCCGAAAGGTGAGGCTATGCCTGAAACTTCTTTTGTGCAACTCTCTAACACCTTCAACAGGCCCCAGGAGAAGCCAGCCACTACAGGAGGATGCCGCAAGTTCGAAGCCCATCTGGACTACATGCAAGGCCCCGTCTCAGAACAGCCCCCCAAAAGTTCCTAATAAGCACCCATCAAAGAAGATTTATTATTCTTATATTGTAAATTAGGCTCTAGTCTGACCAGAGCAGTCACAGGAATGAATATAACTCATTTTTAACTTTTTAAAAACGAAGTTGTAAATATACAGGATCTTGAAAAAGTCTACAATGAAAAATGACAACTTCGTAAACTAATTATTGAAAAGTTTTATGGTTATGCACATGTTTACTGCCCAGACTGCTTTAAGAAAATAACTTCACTCACAAAGATGTCTATAAAATTAATTATAACTATATATAATTGTTGTAATGGTCAAATTTCAAAAATGGAACAATACAGAAATCACTGTAGCCATTAAAATTGTACATAAAAAGGGCCAGTGCCTTGGACCATGAGTCTGAACTTCTAGCAGGACGGACATTACTGATGTCACCCCCAATCTGTCACCAAGGAAACACAGCACTGTTTTAAAATAGTTCAATTTAATGGTTACTGAGTGTCCTTTACTCTGCTGCTTTCAAAATTCTGATTCTCACCAAAACATATGTCTTTAAAATAGGTGTTTCCACTCTCAGCTGTCTGGAGTTTCATACGGGAAGAAACACACCGCACCATCAGAAATAAGAGTAGGGGTGTGGCTCAGTGGTAGAGCACGTGTTTTATATGTGCAGGGTCCTGGGTTTGATCCCAGCAGAAAGAAAGGAAACGGAAGAGAGGGAGGGAGCAATGCAGAAGGAGAACAAGAGGTACAGCTTCAATGCCCTCGTCACGCATCCGGGAAATCCTGCCGCCCTGTCTGATTTAAGGCTGTTGGTTTAAAGTAGTTTCCATTAGTTCTGCTTTGCTGGTTGTTTGCTTTCTCCGGGGCCTGGTGGGTTTTCAGCTTGGAGGCAGCTCCTGAGCTTCTGCTCCTGGGCTCCAAGAAGCTACCATTGCTGTGATCGTCAAGTGTGAGACTGGGAAGTTAGAACCACGAGCGATGTTATTGTTTTTAAGCAAGATAATTAGGTTCTTAAAGATCAGTTTTCAAAGGGCTAAAAACTGTTCTTCAGTTTGGATCAGACAGATCAAAAATTTCAAAAGATTTGGGGGCACAAGGCAAGTGGGCTGAGCCTGTTTCTTGGTGCACACTCAGAGAAGTGCTCTCAAATACAATTCCACAGTGCACGCCGATGTTAACACACTCAAGAACGCACACCCAGAGACGATTGCAGACACTGGTAATGCTGTTTCTTAGGTGGGCTGGTGGGCACGGGGGCATGCGTCTTATAATAACAGTACACGAATGTTATGTATTGTTTTGTACAGTTTTTCATAATTTTAAAAAGATCGATGGTGCAAGGAAACCTGAAACTCCGAATGTGCGTATTAGAGAGAATACAGTTTAAGGCAGCAGACCCATTCTCTCTTCATTTCAGATTTATAAACAATGCTTAAAAGAGTTTAGAAAATTTCAGAACTACACAAGATTGAAGAATAATTATGCAAAGCATTTCCCAGCAATACCCTAGGAATAAAATTCTTCCTCATGCAGGCACGATGTCAACTCTCTACTTAGAGCTGTGGATTTTTCAGCACTAGAAGCTCAGAACAGTGGTCCTAAATCTCTCCATTCCTCACACTGCCCCAGTTCTTTTTTCTGGATTCAAGAACCTCTTTCAATCACCTGAATTACTTCAGTAAAGCAGATTTAATTTGTGATTCTTCAATAAATCCAGAGAGAAAGTTACAATATGCTCCGCAGAGAAATGTCCTAGCTTCAAGGCATCCTGGAAATCCAACCACACTTTCTAGAAGAGTTCCTTGAAATCCCCTAAAGCTGGAGTCACCAAGTAAGAAGCAAAAGGCTAATTGTACCATAAACAAGTATGGTCAGATGGTGCAAGGGGAGGGATGAAGCATCAACATAAAACAACACGAGTGGAAGAGTTCTTCTCTTTTAATGCCTTCTAAAATGCTGAATGTGCCAAGTGGAGAACTATAAGTGTCCCTGGGAATGAATGAACCATGTAACCCCAGCCCTGAATGGTCTGATCTCTGACCCATAGAGTAGTACTGCAAACACAACTCGCTCCATCGATCCACCGGCTATAGGCCAAATGCCTGTGCAACTGTAAAAAGCAATCAATTTCACAGGCAAATGGGCATAGTAGGAGCCAGAACCATGCACACAGGACCCCAAAATAGAGCTGGACACCCCGAGCTTTGAAATGCATATGCTGACGGGCTTCTACTGGCTTGGGGTGAGAGGCAGCTACTGTTAAAACACAGAGGGTTCACTGATATTGGAGTTCAAACTCCATATTCGTAAAACTGCCTGCCTTATACATATGCCACCCATTTTCAGGTTCTATTATCTTTGGGCTCATGAAAAGTAAGATATAAACACAAAAGGGAAATTTAAAGTAGTAATGTGGGTATAGGCCGCTGTGGGGAGAACCAGATGCCAACCTTTTCTCATAAGTCAGCACCATCTGCAGACAGAGGGGGAGGAGAACAAGAAGCTAAGCCCTCCCTGTGTGTCCGTCGCTGTGGGGAGAACCAGAAGCCAGCCTCTACCAGTGCACAGGCTGGGAGACAAGAAGAGCCACGCCTCTCCCCTCCCCCAGCCATAAAGGACCTGTTGATCCAGAGAAACACAGGCTGTGATGATACTACTGAGGTAAAATACAACTTAATGCTTGTAGTGTTTAGTTTCACTGACTTTGCAGGTCTAAAGCTGGTAGCTTGATCATCTATTCAGAGGATAACGGTACAGTGTGGCATCTATGGGGGATCTCCTTCTAAAGGGGTGACCATTGTTAATTCCCTATTATCTTGTTTTAAAATCCTGTATTGTTTTCATTTTTTCTTGGGCTGGGTTTTATTCTGTTTTGTTTTGTTTGACTTTATTATGTCCAATTCCATGGGCAGCTATTTCAAAGATAACAAATAGTAGCCATTTTGGATTTACTGTCATCTGGTTTTGAAGTCCTTTATTGCATTCATTGTTTTATTTTTATTGGCTCTATTCTGTTCTTTTTTGTTTGAGTTTTACTATGTCTGAGGGTGTGTACAGCTATTTGGAAGACAAGAAGCATTATGGTAATCACTGTTGATTTCCTATTATCTTGCTTTGAAGTCTTGTATCACTCACACTGTTTTGCTTTGATTGCCTTTATTCTGTTTTATTTTGCTTGGTTTCATTTTCTCTAAAATAACAATTACAAAAAACAAAAAACAGTGATGGCACTACGACTAGCTTTATGTTTTTACGTAAGCTGCTCAATTTCTCTTTCAGCTTTGCCTTGGCAATCAGGGACCACTACAGTTCCAGGGGAGGTGGCCGAAGATAAAGGAAAACACAACAGTCTCAGGCAGCGTATAAGATGCATCTATCATGGCTCCAACTGTGCTCGTGCTGTGACACACAGCCCTGCCCACACCCCTCATCTGGGATGCCCACGCCTTGGCCAGGAGGCAGCAGTCTGCTCCTGGCTCCTCAGACTCCAATATGCAGCTTGGGGTTCAGCAGATCAGGGGATGGGGCTAAGAATCTGCATTTCCAACATGATGCCAGGTGACACCCACACTGCTGGCAGCTGGTCTGCACTTCAAGTGACCCAGGCATTCAGCCTGACAGATACAACAAACAGAGAAAGTCGAGTCCCAGAAAGCTTCCCAATAGTAGCTCCCCCAACACTGTGCAAGTTTGTGTCCTTGGAGCCTCACATCGCCCCTTTGAGGGTATTTTCATATTCCTGCTACACAACCCCACATCTCCCAAGCTAGCATGTGCCGGCTTCTGTTCCATGCAGCCAGGAGAAGGCTGGCTACAAGAGACACAACAGAAGCGTCTTGGATCCCGAGAGCTGCTGTCTGAGCCATTCTGGTAGTGGGTTTTGTTTTAAGGCAGCCTTCGAGCAACTGGCAAACACACTGTGCTGCTTTTACAATAAAGGAGCGGCCCGTGGATGTGTCCTGGGATGTCCCACTTCACCCGAGGGAGTGCTCAGACCTGGAAGGACATTCCAAGGAAAGGGACTCTAACCCCCTATCACATAAGCCATGCCCTCCACCCACCCTAGTCCATATGCCTCTTCTAAGCCAGGAGGCTTCCCTGGGTCTGGTCAGCCACATCAAGTCACACCAGCCACACTGCAGCCTTGCAACTCCAGGGTTCACACTACTGCAGTTCCCACTGATAGTGGCCTGACAGTGTCTGAGGGTCAGACTCTTCTCTCCAAGACTTCAGCCTTGGGTTCTGCCGAAAATGCAACTTCCGATGCGAGCCTCACTTGAAAAATGTCCTACAAGGCCAGATGTGGTGGCGCACGCCTGTGATCCCAGCCCTCGGGAGGCTGAGGCAGGAGGATCACTGCAAGTTCAAGGCCACCCTGGGCTACAAAGTGAGTTCAAGGCCAGCCTGCACTGCATAATGAAACCCTGCCTCAAAAAGATCCAACTAAAAGTCCTACAAATACCCCAAAGCGGTGGATAAATACTCCAGAGGAGCCCTGGCCATGTAGTCCATTATTTAACCTCAGCAATGTCCACTAATGAACCGTTACACCATACGTCAGTCAAGTGATCGCTCTTTGATTTACACGAAAATGAAAATATTGGTACGGTATGAATTGTAATTCTAGACTTTTAAACTGCTGCCAAGGTTTCTGCCAAGGCTCCTATTCCTGTTTTTCATCTTCATCCAAATATGAATGGATCCGCAAGGATAAAGGACGCACACAGAGAGAAACAGGAGACTAACACCAAAGATAAATCGATACCGTGGCCGAGGCAACAATACGGGCGATGCTGCTTTATTTATAATCTGGACGCTCCGTACTTCCATAACGGATTTAAAAACAGCTTAAAATAAACACGTGGACAGGACAGCTGGAAAGAAAGGAGACGAGCTAATCCACACTGGAAGAGCGAGGCGGTAGCCACCAGGAAATAGAGACGTGAGTTATTGTTACGAAGCACTAATTTGGGCTCTGAGTTTTAGGGAACCCGAGCTCAAAAGGAAGCATCATAGGTTACCAATTCCCAGTGTCACCAAGGTGATCTGTCCGTGAGGCCCATCTATTTTCTGAGCCACAGGAGGAGCAGTCGGCCCAGTCCCTCCACAAAATGTGCTAAGGAGCTGGGTGACCATACCTTTCTTCCAGTGACAGTGGAAGCCAAAGCTCAGATCCTAAAATGCAGTTTAGAAAACACATATGGCCATGCAGCTGCATTCACCTGGTGCACGGCTGCGGTCTTCCAGGACCGACACAATGCAACCAGCGCTCTTGGAGGCCGCAGAGGCTCAGATGGCTAAGCTGCCCTGCAGACTTCCTTCCTCCAGGAAGGGTCAAGATTGCTGCTGAGCATTTCAAGAGCAGCCCATCAGTACCCTCGGCTGACATTCTCGGGGGAAACAAAGGCTCCTACCGTGAATTCTCACCAGGAAAGGGGCTTCCAGATTCCGTAACGGTTCCTACGGGCAAGACTCCTTATTTTTCAAAAACAAGCTTTTTAATAAAATGGGCATCCCAGTCGGTTGCTTGGAAGAGACGAACTCAAAGTTCTGAACAACACAGAAGGATAATGTTAGTCTAGAAAGAGGAGAGGGGCTATCTGGTGGCAGCTCAATCACAAAGCCATCAGGGCAGAGTTCCAGTAGATGAGCAAGCCCAAGAGAAATTATATTCTGTTGACAGCACCCTGGATTCCAAGCAGCTGTGTCCATGGGAGTACTGGATGAACTTGATGAAGCTCTGTTGTAGGCAAACAAAAGAAGAAGGAGGAGGAGGAAAGAGAGGAGGAGAAGGAGTATGAGGAGGAGGAGGAGGAAAACTAGTAACATCAACAGTTCTAGAAAATACCCTCTGAAGGTCCTAACTTCAGACACTTAATGTTGCAATACTATTTCTTAAGCAGCTGCCGCTCCAGACACCCCAGGATGAAGATGGGCTGTGCTTGAGAGGAGGGGTCCGTGGTTCTTCGCTCTGCAGAAAGCCAGCATCCAACTCACCCCCAAACAGAAAAGGGATGCTTAGCTGCAATTTTAAAAGAAGAAAAACCAGGACACAGCTTTGCTTCCTGAATTCTAAAATTGCAATTCGATCTGCCAAAAGGTCATTATTCTTCACCCCACTCTGGCAGTGGGAAATAATGTGGCAGAAGATTTGAAGTAGAATTAAGCATAGGATTAATGACCTGTGTCTACGCAGGAATACATATCTCTTCTCTCCAGCCTCTAGGAGTCCAAGTCCATAAATAGCCCCAAAATTTTTATTTCAGATGGAGAAAACCCGATGTTGTAAGAGGGGAAAAAAGACAGTTTTAAGAGGATGAATACCCAGCTAATTAACCTGTAACATAAACAGGAATCAGAAAGAATTATACCAGAAAAACTCAGGAAGAGACTCACCCTTGTTGCTAGTTGCTAACGATACCAGCGTACTTGTATATGGTTTCGTACTTCACAAAGTATTTTAAATCTTCACCTCTGGTATTATCTCGTCTGATTCTTACGCTAACTGTGTGAGTCAGTTACAGTACTCTCTCCACTGACTAGGTAAGGTCAATGCGAGTCCAGGTAGACAGAGAGAGCTGAGCCCGAACTGGAGCTCAGCCCTTCCCTCTCCAAGTCCTCACCAGAAACATGAGGGCCATTTCTCTTCATGCAATCAAAGCAGTATAGTATTAAAAAAAAATTATAGTATGGACAAAAAATGTTTTTCATGAAAAAAGATCGGGGGACTCCAGCTATCCTACCCATAGTTTTAAAAACAAACAAACAAACAAACAAACAAAAAACCCTAAAGTGCTAGGATTATCTGGAATAGATGGTGTCGGTAGACAAAAATGTGGTAAATTTCATGTCACAATCAACTCATAGGTTGCCTTTATATTAAGTAATCTACATCAATATTTGAGACTCACTTCTTTGAATAATGACTCTAACATGTAATATATAACATACTTGGCAACGTGACAAAAGGAAGCAAATGTCTTTAAAACAGGTACACTATTAGAGATTTTTCTACCAGAAATTTAAATGTTACCCCAGCGAGTCCTCTTTTAAGAATCTGCATTGAAGAAATAAGGTCAGCTACATCTAATGTAACATCATGTCTCTGATGGCATTGTTTACACTGATAAAACACAGAGTATCTATTTACTTTTCTACTTTGCCTTTATATTCAGTTTACTTAATTTTTTTTTTTTTTTTTTTGCAGAGTCTGTTTCCTTTAAAATCAGAAAAATAAAAGATTTTTTATAAAGGGGGTAAAAAAGAGGAAGAATAACTTTTGACACAGCAAAACTACTTTTTACCAAGGAAAAGGGTCAGATGAGCATTTTTAAAAAGTGTTTAAAAAAGACACATGTCACAGTACTTTGTCATAAAGTCAGGATAAAACAATTTTTGTAATAGTATAACCATCACAATTACGGTACATTCACAGGACTGGACATTACATGACTACTAACCATGTTGTTACTTGCTTTTATTACAGAGATAAAGCCCAATTAAAAATAGAAGGCCAGGCTCACTGGCACCTGCTTACAATCCCAGAACTCAGAAGGCTGAGGCAGGAGGATCATCACGAGTTTGAGACCAGCCCAGGCTACAAAGTGAGCTCAAGGCCAGCCTGTGAATGCACATGTAACATCTGCAGAGGAAAAAGACCGAGAAGACTATGACAATATGGGATTCACCCTGGTGGGCAGTGACCTCACAGCCAAGCAAGGCAAGGACTCTGCAAACCGAGTACCTGAGTTTGAATCCAGACTGCACCATTTTCCAGCCGTGTAATCCAAAGGGTGTAAAATCCTGTTTAGACTTCGCTTTTCTCCGTCATACTTAATAAGCCACTGTACCTGCCTTATTGGCCCATTCATTATGAGCAATAAAGCACATCTTCACTATTGTGCCTGGCACTCAGTCAGTGCCACATGGAGACACACTGTTATTATCTGTGGCTCATTTTATTATCTGTATAATACACTTACACTTTGCATTTTTAAATTTTTGACGTGGATTATTTAGGTAACGTTTAAAAATAAGTGCTAGTAGGGACTCAGACAGATATGTTGTACACCCATGTTCCTAGCAGGATCCTTCAAGACAAAAAGGTGGAAACCACCAAGATGCCCACGGATGGATGGATGGGTACCCACAAAAAAGGCGTGAGATCGTGACATTCACCACGCCACAGATGAGCCCTGGGGACACTGTGGTAAATGTCCCCTTCCCCTTCCCTCCCACACCCTGGCACTGAAATATGGAGTAAGTGTGGGACACATCCCACTCAACAGTCTGTCTGCTGCAGGTAAACCCTGAGACCAGCCTAACATCCAGGACTTCACTTACCGCTGCAAACCTTCCCACGGCTGGTCCAGCGAACACTCTGCCCGCGCCCTGTGGGACAGGCAGGGTCCTCCTGTCTCTGCTTCCCTTTGCAGGAAGTGCATCTTCCAAGACAAAGCTCAGCCTCTTTTTAGATTCAGCCGGCTCTTGTGTCCTTCCTTCCCTAAACTGCACTTTTGAGGCCAAAGGTCGCACACTCAGCGGTCTCCAGGGACAGGCAGAAGCCACAGGGGTTTGAAATCACGATAAGCAGTGGTGGGGATCGGGGCTGAGTCAGAGCACCCCCTGTCCAAAGGGCAGCTCCCCCAAGCTCAGCAAGTCATTCTGACACTGGATGCTGCCAAACCTGCCAGTTTTCACAAACAGAAGGAACTCAGATTTTGATGTGAATTCTCCCAAAGCCAAAATAGATCCATGTCTGGGTTTAAGTTTTGATTTGTTTTTGTTTCAAGAAAATGCTGGGTGCACCACACATAGCACATTTGTACTGACTCCCTTTCGTGAGATCTGACTCACAGGTCTGCAATGAAGTCCTAACACGAGAGGCTCACCAGCCAGCCCTCCAACTGACCTGACCACAGGCATGGGGCAGAAGGGGCTGCTTTGTCCAACCCGAAGACGCTTCCTCCCGACTGGACACTCCCCACCCGCCCCTCCAGATCTCCCCAGCTCCTGCTCTCTGGGTTCATCCGGGTAACCCAACAGGATGGTCTTTGGTCAGGTGAAGGAAAGAGAGAGAGAACCAGAGGGGTATTTACACCCCGGTCCCTTCCTGCAGCCTGCTTTGGCATCAGCTGCCATCTTCTGCCCAAGACCACAGAGCTCCTAGAAAATGTGCTCTTTCTCTACAGCTAACCCTTTTGCAAGGTTCCAGTACTGTCCTCTTCTTTACTTCTTGGGGACTGTCCAGCAGTGGCTTTCTGTGAGCTCTGGGAGGCTTTGGCAGCCCTTGTCGACTTCCCTGGACTCTGTCTATACCTTTGTAGGTGCCCCATTTCATTTAAGTGCCCCCCGCTATCACCTTTGAGACACCAGGTCCTTCCTGTCAGGACCTGGCTGGTGCATGTTCCCAGGCCACGTGGCTTGATCTAGTCATCACACTCAACAGAAGGACACAGTTTCCCTCCTTTGAGAAGTGGGATTCTGATTCGCGGAGGGAAGACACCCATAGTGAACCCATCTGGATTTGATTTTTCCTGGGTTGAAAAGACGTTAACTCTAATTTCTAAATTACAATTTTGAATCGTTAAGACTCAGAGGAGCAGCCTCATTCTGGGATGATTTACACAAAAACCAGTAACTTCCTACTAAAAATACAATTTGGAAATCATGTATGCTCCGTGGACAAAAATCCTTCCCTTATAGTTTCCTAAAATGCTTCCATCTGAAGATTGGTAATTTCTATAATTTTGAATGAGATGTGCCATTAAGATATGTTATATTGAAGCTTTTCCTCCCAGTTAACTTTATTTAGTGTCCTGCTTAGTTTAAGAATCTATCCATATATCGTGCATTAAAAATCTACATTAAGGGGCCAGGAATATAGCTCAGTGGCACAGCACCTGCCTGGCAAGCACGAGGTCCTGAGTTCAATTCCTGGTACCCATCAGAGAGAAAAAAGGTTGTAAAAAATCTGCATTAAGATATTAGAGTGATATCTCTCAAGACTGTCCCTTGGTTCTTTGGCTTGTATGTGAGATTATAAAAATGTTAAACCTTACCAGATTTTTAAAGTTCATTTGATTTTTTTTAGTTCATATTCCAGCCATATTCAACAAGTATGTACCTAGCACCAACTCTGTGCCCAGTTTAGCACTGGAGCTATGAAGATAAGGGGATTCCACACTGTGAAGACAGCGGGCTGATGCGCCAGCAGAGATTCACTTAAATGTGACAGTCTGGAAAGCTAAAATGGCAAGACATTAAAAATGACCTTGGTGTTGGGACATGAACGATGAGAGAGCTGTTGTCACATGTGAGAGAAGAAGGTGGTGTAGATGGGTAGAAAAGCAGTCGCAAAACACTGAAGAACCCGGCAAGGTGTGAAAGTCTGTCTTCCTACTACTGAATAAAGCTCATGGCACAGGGTAGGTATTTCTGAATGAATGAATGAATGAATGAATGAATGAAGTGAATTTCACTGTCATCATGATTTGATTCCTGCCATGGTTAACAATATAATTAATCACTCGTGGTTGATCCCAACCTGGAAAGGGGCCTTGTGAAATGCATCATTTGCAGTGCTCGGAAATTAAAACAGAAAAGTCATATGTTAGCAATGCAAGTTCTATCACTTAAATTCCAACGCAAAACCTAAGCTCCAACAAGTTGCTGGAATGTTAGTATGACGGAATCCAGCTTAATATTTTAAATTCATTCATGATTTAGTCATCTTGTCATAGTGACTATTTTAATGTGCTCCCAACGGGTAAAGTACAGCCACCAATTAAATCTGACTCAGAGATTAAAAAATTTAACCTCTGAATAAGGGAAGCTGGAGATTGGAGTAGGGGAAGGAAGGCAAAGGGGAGTAAGAAAGATCAAACGGTGACGTATGTATGTACAGATCCCCTACAATAAACCAATTTATTATGTACCATGAACGTACACTAATAAAAAAAGAAAAAATCACGCTTTGACTCTTTCTTGCTCTGAGGCTTTTTCTTGCCAACAAGAAAGTTTCCCGTAGCCGACAAGTCCTATCCTGTTATTTGTACTTATTACCTTACTTCCACCAGGAGAACCATATGGGGTCTGTAGACTTCAAAGGTCTGAACACGTGCTGATTAATTAACACTAGTAATTTAAGAAGGGGCATTTTTCTTCCGTCCCTTCTGCACACGTGCTAATATGGGTGTGGAGATAGTGCTCAACTAGCAGGGAGGGCTGTAAGTTAGGGGAGATTTTTACTTTCCGTGTTACATACCTCGGAGGCAAATCTCTGAAAATCTATTTTTCAAAATAGTAATCGTATGTCATTCGTGTGCACAGAAGAGGCAAAGGTATTTTCTTAGAGTAGGCAGATACATGAGTCACCTTCCTGGATGTGGTCAGTAAATCCTGCAGGAGAAAGCCCATCCAAACTGGGGGTTCCAACACCCTACCGTGGGCACTGTAATCTTGCCCCACTCTGATCCACCTCCTGGCTTATCCTACCCAGCTCACCCTGTGCCAGAGCTAAGGAATTCTCTTCTCCAGCACCCAAGAAAGCCCTGGTCCCAAAGAGAGCAGCCACGGGGCCTCTCCACGGAAGATGCTGGGGTGTTATTAATATGAGCGCACTTGTTCATGTAGAAATTCAAATCAGCTGAAGAAAAACACTTCTACATATTGGTTTCAAGTGCACTTAATTGAGATTGCCACTATTTCAGCCCTTAAAGGGGGACCATTTTTCAATAAGAATTAAGCATTTGTAAAATGATTTTCCAGAGACTATAATTTATCAGCTGTCATTCCTCCCAAAATTATTTCCTTATTTCTTCTTATGCTTCCCTTGCAAATAATAAAGCAGGGAGTAAATACCATTCATAAATTTCCAGTTTCCAGTTTTATCTGCTTCCAAAAAGGTGAATAAGGAAACAAAACGTACTATTCCAATTCATTTGAGATCCATTCCAGCCAATGCAAGAAATACTTGATGGATGAAGAAGAGAAACATGACAGTGAAAATAGCCTCACATATGAAATACAATAAAACCCCACATTATGAAACTAATAATAATCAAGAATTACTTAATCATGAAGAAATTAATTAGATTCTCCAGGAAGCAAGAATAATAATTATGACCTGAAGGACAAAAACATAAATATCCATAATGAGAGAAAACTAGAAATCATCCAAATGTTCAATACAGAGAAACAGCTAAATAAATTAGGTATCATGCCAACAATGCAATGTTACGCATCCAATACAGCCACGTCTTCATAATGCCACAATACTATACACTACTGAAGCTCAGCACTGGTGTTTAGAGGCTTGTTGTATCATTCTGTTTTTATATAAACAAGTTTTCTAAAATTAAGGACGAGCGGGAAATGCTCATGATATAAAATTAAGTGAAATGTGAAGAAGAAAAAAAAATACAAACTCCATACAGTGCATGATTCTCAACTGGGCACGGAGGCACACATCTGTAATCCTAGCACTCAGGAGGCTGAGGCAGGAGGATCACAGTGCGTTTAAGGTCAGCCTGAACTATACAGAAAGGCTCCATCTCAAAACAATAACAACAACAACAAATGCATGACTCTTACTTTGCTTACGTATAGTGAGAACACAGCCTGGAAGAAAATGCTCTAAAATACCGAACATCTGAGTTCTGGATATCAGAACTGATGATGATGGTTTCTTTGTCACTTCTCGTTATTTAAAAACATCTTTGCATGGAATGTTCACTTCATTAATTAGTAAAATGACAAGCAGGAAAAGAAACACATGTGGAAAGGAAAGACGCCAGGACAGCACTGCCACACTCACAACCTTCTTCTATAGAAAGCGTGTGCAGATCTTGCTTGGGATAAAAGCTAAGGCTAAGGGGACTGACCGCCCCAGGGAAGCCTGGAAGCCATCCGAAGAGACAAACGTAGAAAGACAGCTGACCGCCCAGGGTGTGGATCAGTGTCGAGTGAGTTAGGGTCAGAGTCACAGGATTGTGGCAGACAAGGGACAGTGGCCTTGCGGAGGTGGCAGGGGACCTGGGCTCTGTGGGGTGGGTGGGATTTGTAGAGCAGAGAAGGAGCAACGTGGAGGAGGAAGCGGTGGGAGCCGAAGGCCCATGCGAAGCGCCCAGCGTGAGTCATTTCGGTCAGAGTTCACGGTGAAGAGCGGGGAGGCCTGCGGCTGCGGAGCTGGGATTGAGCGAAGGCTTCCAGCACCAAGCACCTGAGATGGAAAGCACAGTGGACGCGACCTCATCAGCATATTATTTTTATAAATCGCTGTTCTGACCTGGCTGTGATGGGAAGGAGAAATCCCAGAGCAAGACGCTCACTGCAGTACGGCAGTGCCCAGGTGCGAGGTCTCTGAAGGACCCAGTGCTGGACCGGGTGCTCACGCAGGGTGGGTGCTGTCTTGATGGTGACTATGAATGTCACGCTATTCATGCTGACGGGACACGGGTTTCAACACTGCAATGCCAGTGTGGACAATGACTCTCTTCAAAGTCTCCGACAAGACAAAATGCAGGCTTCCTTCCATGTCCACTGTGCAAAAAATATCTTCTGCTCGCTCTAGAGCAAATTCTAGGCTCTGATGATTCCCATGGAGTCTGTTGCATGGCCTGGCTTCCTGGTGGACAGTCAGAAGGCAAGCGGGATGGGGGACAACTGCCCAAACGTGCAGCACATCTATGATCTGTGGCCCTGTCCACTCAATGCCAGTGGCAAAGGGCCCCTTAGTATTGTAAGAAGCAGACATCGACCCACGAATGTCTATGCCGTCCTCGGGGGTTGTGAGCAGCCCTGCTGAGAGTCTCTGCAGCCTGATCTGCCTTTCTCACGGGGATGCCCCGGCTTCCCAGCAGGGTCATTTCTCCTGTGCACGACAGGTGGTAAGCCAGCCCCTAGCCAAGAGCTGCCTTCTTCTGTTCTTTTTGGGTGTGACCTTTGTGAGACACTGACCCTGAGAGAGGCCAGCCTGAGTAACAGCTACTGCAGGCCGGAAGGACAAGGCCTGAGATCAGGGACTCTGATTCTTAACATTTTGAAGTCTCTCTATGATGCACTCCTTAGAGAAATTAGATTCCGAATCATGTGACTGATTCTAAAAGCAAGAAAACTACAATCAAAACACTCTTGTCCCTTTGCTAGTATTTGTGGTTTCTGTGCCCCCTCGGCAGCCTCTGTTCTCGTGGGGAAGGGGTGGCCGCTAGGAGGCAGGCTGCCTGCTGGTCTGGGAATCATAGAACTCAGAGGCTGCTGGCCATGGTGGTACACACTTGTGACCCAGCACTCTGGAAGCTGAAGCAGGAAGACTGCCATGAGTTCAAGGTCAGCCTGAACTACACAGTGAGACCCTTTCTCAAAAAAAAAAAAAAAAAAAAAAAGAAAAGAAAAACAAGCCTCAACCTGCCACATTTGGGTTTCCGTAGCACTGCTAGGAAGGTCATGAAAAGAACGTAATATTCCTCAGAATGACGCGGCTCAACCCACAGAAGCTGTGATCAGCCAAGAGAAGAACCCGAAGCCACACAGAAGAGAGAAAGGAGCAAGCTGCCTAGCAGTATCTTCTGCCTTTTATAACCCAGGACCTCCATTGACAGGCATTTTCAAGAACTTTATGCTTTATTTCTCTTATACCACTGCTCACCGCATACAGTGCTTGCTGCATGAATATTCAGGGACTTCGTTCAACAAACGCTTAATGCATGTGTTATATCTCACATAGTACTGCTGATGCCTGGGGAAAGGAGCCCACAAACTCACAACGCTCTCTTTTCATGAACCTTAATCCTAGAGGGAAATCCAGATGCTAAATAGATACATAACGCAAGATGTCATGTGGTGAGACACCAGGAATGAACTAATTCAGGGTGCGGGGCTTAGAGGATGGTGGGCTGGGCGTTCCTGAGAAGGGGACATGTGAGCAGAAATAAACGAGCCATGCAGACATTCAGAGTGTGCCGTGCGTCCGGGGAGCACCAGCCTTACAGGAAACGACAGTGAGATACCAGAATTAACCAGAGACAGCCAACAAGTGCAAGCCACAGACATTGTTTTATATTAGCAAAGGGGCTGTGCCTTCTCTATGGCTGGGTCTTCAACTTCTAACACCATATGGGTTCTTTTTTATATATATAAAAATATAGTTCCAGCTATATTTCTGAATAGGCACAAAATCTGAATGAATGAATGAATGAATGAATACAAGGTAACTTATTGCCTCCTGGAAGGACATATGCTTCCCACATACAAACTCACTGTCTCTAACTGGCTTGTAAATATCACTAGGCTTGTTAAACAATCCTGCTTTTGAGCGGAGACTTGCTACTTACATTCGTAACATAAATTTGATGTAGAAGGGATCAAAAGAAGGCCAACATGAAAAATCCAACCAAAGTGTCCATACCATATTTGGCTATAAAATTCAGACATAAACAGGCTCAGTGGCTGAGACATGTAATCCCAGCACTCTGGGAGGCCGAGGCAGAAAGATCTCAAGTTTGAACCTAGCATGCGCAACTTAGTGACTAAGGAGATTCTGCCTCAAAAATAAAAACATAAACAGAGGGCTGGGGATGTAGCTCAGTGTAAAAGCCCTGTATTCAATTCTCAGCACTGCAAGAAAGAAAAAAGGAATCGGACACAATGGAGTGAAGCTTTTTGATCCTTTAGGTCTGTGAATCAGAGAACATCAACCTTAAAAGACCTACAGAAGATACCACTAGGGACTGGGGATATAGCTCAGCGGCACAAGTGCCTGCCTGGTAAAGTGCAAGGTCATGAGTTTGACCCCCAGTCCCCCCCAAAAAATACCATTAATACACTGCAATCACAAGGCACAGAGTATACACCTATAGTCCTAGTATGCAGGAGGCTGAGGCAGGAAGATCACTTGAGGCTAGGATTCCGAGACCAGCCTGGGCAATATAGCAAGACCACCACCTTGAAAATAAAATGAAATGCTATTTTAAAAGAATCTGTGGTGATATACTAAAATGTTAATGATATATTAAGCATAAAAAGCAGCTGAGATATACTTTTGACCAAATAGTATGTGCATATCTATGCAACATTGTATAATATTTTCATATGTCATAATGTGTGAATTTCTATAAAAAATGAGTCATGTATGTATTACGAAAAGAGAAAATGCAGACTAGAAGTAAGTTATGTGATATTTTCTCTCGTTTTCCCTTTTTTAATCTGGCAAAGATTTCAATGTGGGATCAGAAATACAATGGTGAGAGGCCAGGGATTTAGCTCACTGGCATAAGTGCCTGCCTAGCAAGTGCGAGGTCTTGAGTTTGATCCCTAGTACCAAAAATAAAAAAGAAAGAAAGAAAGAAAGAAAGAAAGAAAAAGAAATATATTGGTGATCTTAGGTACATTTTCAACCAGTCTGAACCTAAGTTTCCTCATATGTAAAATGCAAATAATATCTGATCTGTGGGAGTTATATAATTTATGTAACTATTCTTATATGAATATTTTATTTATTAAAAAACTCTACCCTGGGGCTGGAGATTTAGCTCAGTGGCATAAGTGCCTGCCTGGCAAGCACGAGGTCATAAGTTCAATTCCTAGTACCAAAAAAAAAAAAAAAAAAAAAAATCTACCTGATTTGCTAGAACCTGACTTGCACAATTTGCTAAATTTTGGAGAGCCACAAGAGACAGTATATTTAATAAAATTAACTTCTTGGAAATAACTTATGTGCCGAATTCATTTCATGCTTCTGAGTCTTTATGTTATAATCTTATCAAGTATAAACTTAGATCAGAACATTTATTTTAATCAGAAAACATGTTAACCATGTTGCCAAGCAATTGGGTAAAGGGCAGTAACAGAAAGATCTTCTATTTCCAGTAATTAAATCATACCTAAAATTAAAATAAACCCAAACATAAGGATTCCAACGTTCCCCTCAACCAATCTGACTGTGAGTGCCTACTGTGTGTTAGGTGCCGTGCTGACAGTTAACCTGAGACTGCTGTCTCAGTGCTTTGGGCTTGAGATCAAAGAACAATCAAGTCTAAAGGGTTAATTTGACAGTTGCCCTAAACCCAGGAAAACAACAGCTCCTCTGATAGATTCCTCCCCACCTCCAAAAGACCCCCATGCCCCATCCCTCAGCTGCTGCGTCTCATCTGCACAGAGCTCCTGTTTATGCACAGGCAAGGTAGCTCCCTTGCACCCCAAAATCCATGAGGAAAGGCAGTCTGCCAAAAACAAAGTCAGTCTAGCACGCAGTCACAATTCCGAGGGTGAAATAATGCGTTTTATTTGAATCAAGTTTTAACGCAAGCGGCCAACTGAAGCCACCTGTTACATGCATAGAACTCTCTTTTAGCAGCGCAACAACACAATACTATAAATATTCATTCCTTATGAAATTGTCAAAGGTCACTCTTAAAGGGAAGGTTATCAGCGAGACAGCTGGTAATAGACTGTATTTAAAGAGTCTACACCTGTGATTCAGAAGGCACTGGTAATTGAGACCATCATCGTGTACGTTTAGACTGTGGTGGGGGAAATTAATGGAAAATATTACTAGTTACGGAATTCTTAAGAGCACTACACTTGATAACCTAACTGTGAAAAAAAAAAGTCATTTGAATTCTATAAAACACTATTTGCCTGAACAGCCAGCACATCTTTTCAAAAGGTTCCTTGAATAATAACAGTGTTACAAATAACCTCTTTAACCTCCTGCAACAACAGCCTGGATTTTCAACAGCTGTCAAAATAGATTCCAGCATCCATTCTACTCAAGTGTGTTGGAAGACGATCCTAAAACTGTCAAGGAGTCAGGATGTGGGCAACTTAGTATAAAATGTAACCGAGCTGCTGCTTCCAGCTCCAGAGAAATGGAGACAGTTCAAATCAGCTCAGAGAAAACATCAAAGGGAGAAGAACCGGGAGAGATCACATCGCACCACACGTGAGGTCCCAGCTCCATGTGCAGAAGCAATGGGTGTCACCCAACGGGAAACTGAGTCGCGAGCGAGCCTGTCATTCATCCCACATGACAGATGGCACCTCCAGTGCCACCCTCTCTACCGAAAGTGGAGGCATTGCCACCTCAGGACACAGTTCCTAGGTTCAGCAAAGAAAGCCCTGTGCAATCTGCTCTGCAGATACATCCTGAATAGCTGTGCTCGCTAAAGTGGGGTAAGTGTGCCCCAGAATTTACGCTGTGTCTGCAGGCCGTGGTTAACTGGGAATCTGTCATTTCACACGGGGAAACTGGGCCGTGGTTAACTGAGAATCCTCCACACGGAGGTGACAAAGCCCAAGATCTGCCCTCTCTGAGCCAATGTTCTAGGACAAGATCTTTAAAAAGGTAGAAAATCTTAACTTTCTAGCTTAAAACAAATCTTTCAAACAACACAAAAGTTAAATTAACAGCACAATTTACTGTCACATACCTGTTGGCAAGATCACCAATTCCTCACTGGGGTCACCGTATCTGTTACCCTGGGGAATAAACTGTTGCAAACACTGTGTCCCTTCACCCCCGAGGACTTCCGTTATGCATCTCCTAATACCACTTCTGATGTGACCGCAGCACAGGGACAGCATCATGCCCAAACATGCACTGCACACTTAAATTCCAACAAGTGGCCCCATACTGTCCTTTAGGCTCATGCATTTTCCCAACCCAGAATTCGATCCACAATGTGCCATCACCTTTTGCTATCACATCGCAGGAGTTTCCTTCACGTCAGCTGGGCGGACACAGTCTTTACAGTCCAGAGCAGTGAGCACCGTGAGCTCTGGGACAGCTAGGTACCACCTCTGTCTCTGTCGCACACAGACTCATCCGCTCCAATCCAGGCCTGAACAGCTGGGGAAAGTCACTTGCCTGTGCGCTCTTAGAGACGTCAACACAATGCCTGAGCATTTCCTGTTTTAACACTGGGATGGTTTTCCTCTCTCAATGAAAAGGTAGGAGAGTTTACCAAAAAATAAATAAATAAAATAAATAAGACTTTTAAAAACCAGCAGAAATAATACTCGGCCTAATTATTCCCATTGAAAAAATGCTGTGACCCAGACAGGGACACGCAGTGATTTACGTATCATCCGCCAACATCAGAATCACATTCAGACTGCAGTTTGACCTCACCGTGCAGAATCCCAGTATTTTAACTGTGCTCCAATCATCTGAAAATACCACAGTAATTTGGAAAATGCGCTAACACAGCTTGCCACAAAAACAAATGTGAAAAGAGGGCAAACAAAAACATTTGTTTTTGCCACAAAAACAAATGTGAAAAGGGGGAAGTTTTGTTAAAAATGACAGAGAACAAGGAAAAGAAATCTTTCTCCTTTTCCAGCTAACGCTTGTTCCATGAAAAGTAAAGGTGGAAATCATGTAAAAAAAAAAAAAAAAAAAAAAGAAAAAAGAAAGCCAACAAAGCATAATTTCTTCTTGGTTAGCTGAGGTACCCAAAAATACTCATAGGTTTCATCCTGAACGGTTCTGGGTTGGATAATAACCTTTATAAAGGGTTATGGTTTTTAAAATAAAATTTTTAAAAATTATCATAAAGGTTTAAAGAATTCAGACCACCAATTAATGGATAGAAGCCCCATGGTACGTTTCAATGGCTTCACGCGAACTCACACTGGAATCTGGCAGCAGGAATACATGGTTTACAACACATTTTATGTGACCCCCCCCCAATTCTTTAGCATTGAGAGCTGAGTCCCTTCCTGCTTGTGGGGAGTACTCAATGATCTAATCAATTAAAAGGATGAAAGGAGATGCAGACTTAACTTTGACAAGTTACAGACAAGCCGGCCTGCAGGCCCTGCAGCGCAGAGTCCCAAATGAATCATCAGCTCCTGGCCAGCCCAGGGGTCACTGGTCTTCATCAAGAAAAACCCACACGTTCATTTCAGCTCTCCCTTATCAAGCAAAAGCTCTGAAAAAGAAATCACAGCCACCATTCCTGGACCTTTAAAACACCCAGGGGCCTGAATTTCTGATCTAATTGTTCCCATTGGTCCTTTGAGAAGAACATCACCCTACTTTCTATAACATGATGTAGTTTACGGAATACTTTTCCCATATACAAGCTTGGTAAACAGCCCTGAAACTTCCAAAGCGGGAAACTCCATTTGGCAGTCAAAAAAAACCCAGAGGCTCATGGTGCTTAAATACTGTCTAGAAGGCAACACACCCAGCCCAGGTCTACTGTAAGGGTGGAGAAATAAGTCTCTTTGTCACTCAGCTTTCATCACATACCTCACGGCAACGGCTCTCCTTATTCTCTCTATGGTTAATCTTTTAGGTACTTAGATCGTTTTCACAACCTAGACGGCTGGTCCCTTGTGCACTAGGGTTCGGAGTTAGATTTCGTTGTATTTGCTCATCCACTCTTTCAAGGAAAATTACTGAAGTCCTCGATGGGCCAGGCATAACAAGAAGTCAGAGGGTAAAGGGGACTAAAGAGTAGTGCAGTCAGATGGCACAGGACCAGATAAATACCCCATGACTAGCACGGTACAGTGAGGTTCATGGTGCCAGTGAGCCCTGAGAGGCCAGAAGCAGGAGCAGTGGCCCAGAGGGTCTTCGGATTGGTCGCACTGCCATGCAAGGCAACAGCCGTAAGGAAGTGCTTACCCCATGGGTGGACAGAATCCCCTCCCAAAGGCAGTGGGCAGTCAAGAACAACACACCGAGCTCTGTGGGGAGGAAAGCTAACTCCAGAGTGACTGACTGTGATTCTGTACCAACCAAGAGAACATAGCTGGGAATGCAGTTAAAACATGCTAAAAATCAAGCCAAACTTTCCTACACTGTAACTCCCGGAAGTTTCAGAATATGACCGCTACTGTCATCTGATGAAAACAAAGCTGTGCTTTCCTAAAAAGAAAGAAACAAAAGGGGTAGGTCCTGGTGATCACTTTAGAGAAGGCCATTTAGTAAGTGCAGTCCCTGGAATTCATGTAAATACAGCAGCCCTCATACCCAGCACAGAAAGCTCATTCAGTGTGGTGTGAGTCAACAGTGAGAGAGCTGGGAGACCAAACTCCAGGTCACCGGTGCTTGGGAAGAAAGTGGTGGGGACGCCAGCCCTGGTATGACCATGATCCTGGTATGCCACAGCCTGGTGTGCATATCTTAATGCTATGCTGCTAGAAAATGAAATAAACAGAATTCACTCTTGGCCAACTCTAACATGTTTCCCTAAACGACATTCAGTAACTTCCCACCATTTGCAAATGATGAGAAGCTCTCTGTAATTTACAGCCCTCAGGTTGGTATCTGGGCCATTCCCAAGTCCTAAAGAGATCCTGACCCAGCCCATCAACTCCTGCTTTGTCAAATTAAAGGATGCCACGAGCTCTGGATAATCTATTTCTTAGTCCAACAGTGGCGAACCTATGGCACGGATGCTGTGCTGGGCTGTTTGTTTTCACTGAAAGCTCTAAAAGGTTCGCCATCACCACTCAGTCTTTCCTCTTGGTGGCCTGCGTGGCCTCGGTCTCTTCCCTCGGCCTCCCCAGTCTCACAGAGCAAGAGAAGTGCCCATTCCATGATGCTTAGAATTGACACTATTTATATAATTTTCTTTAAAACTAGTGAATAAAGGAAGCTAAGCCATAGCAACACACACAAGTTTAAAAACTAATACCCAAGAAGGACATTTAAATGGACAGGCTGAGGGAATTCTTCCCAGAGTAAATATATTAAATAATAGTGTGGCTCATTAAAGCTATCATTAAAAATCCTTAGGTATTTTTCTTTTAACTGCCAATCTTTTTATTTACCGAAGAATTGGAATCTTCAGCATTCCTGGGGTTACAAAGATTCAGTCATTTGCACATTTGAAGCTACCCTGAGCTTGTTCTTATCTGTGACATGAAAATTATATCTATCTTGTGTAATTTACATAATTTGGAAACTGGTTATTAAGCACTTACTATTTGCTAGACTGTGGTTGATACATTTGATACAATATCAAACTACTGCAACGTATCACATTTCATTTTCACAACTACTAGGGAGGTTCCTTCCTATAATTCATCTGCTCAATAATTACAGTGTTTGTGTTATGCTATCTGCACAGTGCCTGGCACATGCAAAGTGCTAAGGAAAAAGTAAAGAAAACAACAAACAAAAGAAAAAAAAGGAAAGAGAAAAGGGAAGGGGAGGGGGAAAGAAAAGAATGGAAGGTATTACAAGTTGGACAAATCACCAATCTTTCAATCTTTTAGAGTACTAAAATCAGAATCTTTATACTCAAAACGTTTCAGATTTTCAAATATTCTGGACTTGGGGGGGGGGTTGGATTAGGGCTGCTCAAATTGTCATGTCTATACAATTATTCCAAAATAAAAAAAAAAAACTTCAAAATCCGTAACACTTCTTATTTGAAGCATTTCAGATAAGGGATACTCAACCTGTACCATACAAAGAATATCCAATGGTCACTTTTAGAGCTACATGGAGGGAAAAAAAAAGATTTGGGGATTTAAATTGTATTTATGAGTTATCTTTGCTAATAAGTGACAGACATAGCATTTACTATGGCCTTTGGGTAACTCCAAACAAAAAGATCCAATGCAGTTCATGACATCTGTTCTTAAACAGGGTGACCCTACTTACCACATTGACCTCGCCCACCTTGCTGCATGCTTCAAAAGGGAACTGAAAATCATTCCAAGCATGTATTTCACAAGCCAAGAAGTACAGAAGGAATACAGTGGAAATGACTCTAAGAAGGTGTTTAAGATCACCCTTCTTTATTCACTCATGTCTTCCTCCATTCGTGTTGTCTCTCTTTCTCGGCAGCTGCCAATCAGTTTTGTTTCTAGACCTTTACTCCTGATGCACAGAAGTTACAGAACCACAGGGTCGGAAGGAGCTCCAACAGTCACCCAAGAGGCCGCAGCTTCTTTTCTAAATGAACAGCCACTCATCCCTGCACAGAGGTGCAGACGGTTTGGAAGCTAGGCTGCTGGTTTCCCAGAGGAGCCATGGCAGTTTCTCCCCCACTTCATAAGGTTGCTGGGGAGAACAAGTGAGATTGTGCATGCAAACAGTTCAGGGTAGTGCGGGCGTGGAGCAGGCACCCAATACACAGCAGCCAGTCCTGCTTAGACGTGCTCACTATTCTATGTGTAGCCCAATGCTAAAGTCATCTGCCTTGGATAAAACCCAAGCTGTGTCTTCTTAATTTATTTACTTTGTCTTGACACCTTAATCATTATCCAGTTGTTCCTTACCTTCTAAATGAATTACAGCTTCTACCCGCTACCTACCAGGGGTAATCTAAATACATAGTGAATGTTTAAATTTTTTAAAAATAATTATAGAAAAAAGAAACATTGTCATGAATCCCCCTCAAAATCCTCCTCCTCGATTTGAACACATTTATCCCATGGTTCTGGCCGCTTTCTGTGTTCTGGGTTCTGGAAGTCCTCTTTCCTGAGTGTCTATGAGATGCCATGTGCCATCCATCCATGGAAAGGGAAGCTCATAAAAACATCACAGTATGTCCTCCTCATTCACCTCATGGCCAGATCCAGTACGATGTGACTTCTGGCTTGTCCCCAAAGTCAAACAACCATGAAAGGTCACTGTTTTGAATTAGTTCAGGACACTAAAGACACTCAGGAAAGAGGGCGTTAGAGCTGCTTCAGAAGGTGCTAAGAGCATTGTGCTGTGTTCAAAGCGAGGTGGAGGATTTTGAGAAACAGTAACGCAGTGTGTCTTTTACTGTAATAAAAAAATTCTTTAAGTAAACACCCCACTTTTCCATCACCTCCCATAGGTATAGAATTTAAACCCTCCACTCTAAGCCAACCTTGAAGGTCACCAATGATAGCTCTCTGCTCATTTTCACAGCTCACCCTAGTTTCCCAGTGTCCCCCACTCTCCACCCTCCTCTGGCCACCTCCTGACCTGTTCATCTCCTCAGAGTGTGCACCTAGAACCGTACCCAGTCTCCAGGGACATCCTGGCCAACAGGGCAGATCTGTCCTGAACAGAATAGCACTATTAAATAGCTCAGTGGCATTATGACATTATTCATATGGAGCTCTAAGCTACTGAAAACTGGAAGTCCTGGTCATGGGTGCCATGGCTACGATGCCAGGGCAAACACTTTGGGCCACAACTCTGTGCATCGATGGCTCTCAGCTCAGCTGACACACAGATATAACCTGCTAGCACCCTGCCTCAGTTGTACCACTTCTCTAGCTTTCTGCCTTGCACCTTCTGGGACTCCACAGCTTGAGGTCCCTGTGGAGATGGCTCTACAGTTGTCTGCGTGCCAACCAGGAAGTGCAGGAATGTAGTACCCTGGGCAAACCTCAGCCAGGGGAATAGGGGAGCCAGCAGATTCCTGTCCCTTGGCCATTTCTCTGGCACCTTATGTGGCCTCTTGGAGCACCCCTGGGGGATTGATCCCCACTGTCCCTAGCAGCCGCCAGCAGCTTGACAGGCAGGTTTGGGCCTCTGTCCTCCTCTGCATCTCTCTTCCCAGCCCCATTCCTGCTGCCTGGGCTCAGTGCCCGAAGGAAACCACCTGCGTGGCTAGCTCTTACCTCGGGCCCACTCCCCTGCTCATGGGCTGTCATACTCCCTCAGCGCACGTGAGCCCTGAGGCATAGCACCAGAGACCTCCCTCCCAGCTGGCAGTGGGGAGCAGACCTGTCAGTCACCAAAGCCACACACCTGCCCCCCTCTCCATCTCATTCATCAGGACCCGGGGTGGCTCTGCAGAGGCTGAGCTGGAACTCAGCTGTGGAGTAGCCCCAGCACCCCACTTGCTGCCCCAACACGGCAGAGCCACAGTCAGGGCTGTCTCCCTGCCGCTCCACTCACCACTCAAAAAGCAAGCGGCACTGGCTCCCCACGCCCGCCCTTTCCATTCCCACAAACCTTTGCTGCTTCCCACATGCTTACCACGCGCTCATGTTTTAAATGCTCCTCTAGGCTCTGGAGATGCGTGAACCTGCCCGCACCCCTGAATGCAGGGAACAGGCTTCCTCCCTCCTTCCCTTTCACTAGCAGAAGAGACAATGGTATTTACCCCAAGGCCAGAGGTGCTGTCTCATATTCTTTCACTTCCTGGAAAATTCAAAGAGGCTTGGCACTGCTGTCTCTATCACGCAGCCTAACTATGTCAAAATCCACATTTTGGTGCATCCACCAAATGCATCCACATATGGTGCATGTACCCTGACAGAAACATATCCACGGAAAGTCAGGGTGACGTACGTATTGGTGCTGCACACACAAACTCTCAGGTTCCACTGACAGGCCAGGACCCACCGCTTCAGAAATTCCAACAATTGCACTTTTGCACTTGGGGAAGTGGGAAGAGATCTCTCCCATCCAGGATCTGTTAACATTCTTCCTCTGTCCAGCTCAACTTTATAGTTGACACCATCATCAAAAATAAAATTTAAAAAAAAAAAAAAAAAATATATATATATATATATATATATATATATATATATATATATATATACCTGTCTCCCTGTCTTTCCTGGAGCCTCACTTTTAATGGACACTAATCATCAGAATGCCTGGAAATTGCAGCCGTTCTGCAGCCAAAACACCTGGGCAAGCACGGCAACGGAGTCCAGCTCTGCCCTCCTCCAGCGCAAACTCAGTCCAGGCTGTGAGCACCGGTTCCAAGTACCAGGCAGTAAATTATTCAGGAAAGCAATACGCAGAAGGCTCAATCGTGTAATGAGTGATCACACTACACAGACGAAAGGGTTTTCAAGCCAATGATTCTCTCGTAGGAAGCACACTGGCATCCCGGGATACTCTGACTACAACAATCCACAGAGCTTTTCCAGGCGAGCATTTACTGGTCAGCACTGACCGCAGAGGGCTGTAGGTGCACCCCGTCCTGTCCCTGCCCTTCCCACCCCTGCCTTCTAATGACACAAGGCCCCACACTGAAGGATTCCCTTCATGTGCTCCATAGGCGAAGCTACCATAAAACTCCAACCAGAGACTCTGAAACTGACCTTTCTCAGAACAGCAAGCCGGGGGAGGAGGGGAGAAGACAAGTGACCCCATCCTAACACTCAGCCATCCGGGCCAGCTTAAACCTGGCCCCGAATGAGGGCTGCTACAGACGGGTGACATGGGACAGCAGCTGAGATGGTGGCCCGAGCACTGCACTGCATGCAGCAAGCCCACTTCCAATCTGACACCTGCTGGCCACAGCTCTGTCCACCAGGCTTGTTGACTGACTTTCAAACTTGTCTCCGGTCAGTTAGGATTAACGAGTGGGGAACAGGAAGCATCCACAAAGTTTCCATGTGAACAAAAACCTTCAGAGACATGTTCATACCACTCGAAAGCCACTGCACTAAATCACCTCTAAATTGATTTCTGTCTCTTGGACCTTGATCTCACTACTCCAGAGGTGACCCATGTCCACAGCCTGAACCTCAGATGACAGCCTCGGGTCAGGCCCCTCCCAGACTTTCTTAATCGAGGTTTTCCTTACTGGATCCCCGAGTGATCTGCACACATGTTCACTTGGGGAAGGGTGGCTCTGCCACTGCGATCTCTTCCTGTAAGTGTTTTAGATGTTACTGCCTCACGCTGGTTCTAATCCAAGCACGCTGCCAAAGCATCCTACTGGGAGGAACCAAGAGAACTATTCCTAAGTCTCAGGATTTTATGGATACTTAAGAGGGATGAAAATATTCGGTGAGCAGATGTTTTGTGGCGCTATTTTTAAACGTTAAAAGTCATTCTGAGTGTGTGAAGTGACCCGTGAAAGCCAGCTTCTCCATCTACTGAGAAGTCGTGGCTGATTGGACAATGTACGTCATGCTTCCGGTCTCTAACCTGCTCACTCAACCTTCAGAGGCCGCCCTGCACAGGTGCACGGTCCGTCGGAGT
>PVJX010003775.1:77953-103786 GCA_004027295.1 Dolichotis patagonum
AAAAAACAGTATTAAAATGTTGCTACATGGAAAAGGAACAAAGCCCAGGAATTGGCTTGAGTTCCCGGGAGCAGGCCAGCTCCTGGGGGTGCTGTGAGCTGGCTCTTGGGGCGCAGACTTCAGAGCAGGGAGCAGGCCTTGCCTGCTGCAGCCAGAGAGCACGTTCAGCTCCAGCTCTGCGAGTTCTCTGCTTTCTTTGGGAAAATCCTGCCTCAGGCGGCTTCCATGGGAGCAAAAAATAGCTCCGAAGAGACGTCTCATTCTGCATCTTAATCTATGTGAATCAGATGAGCTCAGTCAGGCCTCGGAAGGGATGATTAGGAAGGATGAAAAGGAAGGAGCAGGCTACAAACTCAACGTAGTGATTGTATTCAGTGTTTTCTACGAGCCCCACACATCCCCAGGAAAACAGGTTATGCAAGGCATTTCACTGATGGACAAAAATGGCCCAACTTCTCCTCCGGTCAAGGGGAAGCAATGCGTCCCTCCTCTCTGTGTAATCAAGTCTCCTTAAAATCACAGCCCTGCAGGACAGGCTGGGCAGTTTTTAGTTATATCTTGGCCCTCCCAGCCTCTGGTTTGCCCTTGCTTGTTTATTTAAATGTAAACAAGATCATCTGACTGCTGTGAAGTTTGTCTGCCTTCCTCTTGCTTTGCTGGGGCCTGTTTATAACACAGAGCCGGTGGCAGCTGCGCCCTTGAGTGGCTAAACAACCACATCCAACTCATTGTGGATGTTGTGGGTGACCAGCAACAGCTGACCATCAGGACCTTGTGCAGTGACCCCAGACCAAACCAAAGGAAATAACAACACACTAAGCAAAAAGACAGCCCGATAGCTCACTTGATCCACTGATTTCTTTTCACTCACCAACTAAAGATAAAAAAGTGTTGACAAGTTACTTGGGGAACCTGAGTCAGGTTGTGTATTTTTTCCACCACGCTAGAGAGGGGCAAGAAAATCAAAGCGAGGTGGAACACAGCAGATTCGCATCTTTTTGGATTTCCAAGTTACTCCCCATCGTATCGTGATAAGTCTTTAAACGAAAAGTTTCTGACAGTTGAGGAAAATATTATTCATATCAGCCCCATATGAATGAAAAGCAAGCTTAAATCTGAAGATAAGACAGATCCTTGCTGGGATCACTAATGGGAAACTTCTAGACAATCACGAGATTGATCATCTTCCGTGGATAGATAAGAACAGAGGCTCACAAATTAGCTCCACTCTGATAGATTTCAAAATATGGATTCCAAGAAAACCCTCTAGAAGTGATGGCGAACCTCTCAGAGCTTTTACTGAGAATAAATGGCCACAGGTTCGCCACCACTGCCCTACAGAGTATGTCTTCCCATGGGAATAAATGGCTACCGGGACAGGAGCAGCTTCTGCTATCGAAGTGGGTTCTTGTCTCCTCTCTGCTGCTGCTGACGGCCACCAACCTGCCTCAAGCTGGTGATACCACTGTCGCTCAAAGAGAAACTGTTGGAAGCAAACAGCTTGGCATGTATACCAGGTAAAGCCTTTCCCAAAAGTGTACACACACACACACACACACACACACACACGCATGCACCACACACACATCAAGCACACCACACAGCTCACACACTGCACATGCACTCCATTGCGTCCCCTTCTTCCTGTCTTAGCTCTCAGCGTGCTCCTGCCTACCAGGCTACTTGGGTTCTATGTCACCTCTGAGGATTAACTTGAATTCTTTGGCGAGCAGAGTCCTGCACACTTGTCGCTTCTGCTTCTAATTTTTGACTCTCAGACCCCAGTGCTCCGCACACTCCTAGCCATTCCAAGCTCAGCTTTTCCTGCACACACCAGTCCCTTCCACAAAGCTCAGTCTTTCTAAATGCTGTCACTTCCACATGTCCTTCCCTGAACCTCCTGCCCCCAGCAATTAGCTGCTAGGTTCACAATAACCCAGCAGCCCTCTTTCCAGACTCCTCATTTCCCATCTATACTATTTTATCAGTCATTTACTCAACAGCAAGTTATGCATTATGTACCAGACACTGTGTATTCCCATTGCAGCCCCCAGGGTGAGGAAACGCAAAGCCTGCCACAAAACGTTTGTTGATGAATACCTGAGCAAGAGAACTACAAATAAGACCTTATCTACATCATCAGAAAAACCTCTTATACTTTCTTTCTTCCCCACTGGTGATTTTAAAAAGCAAGTAAGGGTAGAAGATGGCATACCTATACCATGGAAATAAGAAATGACAAAAAATCATAGAACCAGTATAGAAGCCGTCTATATTTGCAAATATACCTATGAGTTTTCTCCAATACCCACAATCTTTTTTTTCCAGCACCACCATTTCAGATAAACCTTTTTCCCATATTTAACTGGAAATGAGCAACAATATTTTTGCCATTAATACAAACATACACAATTCCCTACAAAGTACATATTATTTTCTGGCTTAAAAGTCTTCATGGATTAACTTGTGAATCTTTATTTATTACACAGTCTTACTGAAAAATGTATTTCACATTCAAATGACAAAAGTCACAAACAATGCCACATCCTATTTTTCCTTTGAGAATCACAGATAAAGCTGGGGAATTCCATTTTGGCTGTTTATAAGGATCCAATGAACTGCTCTTCTCAGAAATCACTCTCTGCAAATGGAGCCCAGCTAGAGGTGGCAGTGGAGATGTGGGGATGGTGGCTGACAGGCCCTCAGCTAGGGCATGAACATTCTACAAAGAAGCCAAAACAGAGAGGTGACCTGCATCAGTACCCACTGGCCAAGCCAAGGCAAAGGCCACACACACATACATGCAAAGCAAAGGCCTACACACAAACAAATCCATGGGGATTGTACCAGTGAGCTTCTCATCACTGTAACAAATACTTGAGATGATCAATTTATAAAGAGAAAAGGTTTATTTTGGCTCACAGTTTTTGGAGCTTCAGTTCGTGATCAGTTGGCTCCATCAGGACACGTAAGGCAGAGCAAAACTACTCAACTCATGGCTAGGGGCCAAAGAGAGAAAGAGAAATGGATCCAATCTCCTCTTCAAGGGCAGACCCCACCCTCATGACCTAAAGATGCACCCCAAACCCCACCTCTGCCAACAGAACCAAGCTGGGAGAGCAATATTTTAGCCCATGGTCCTTTGGGGGACAGTCAAGATGCAAAGTAAGTAGGGACTGAGACAATTATTTTCTTTGCATTTCGAATGACAATGAACCTGAGGTGAAAGATGAAACAGTGAACTGACAGCTTCTCAACCCACTGAAGAAAATAAGTTATTATCAACATCCTACAGATCTCAAACCATGTTTAAGAGCAATCTCTCCATTTAAAGTCAGTTCTGCAGAGAACAGAACCAAGTTTACCCTATTAGTGTCTTTTCTTCATTATGCTGCAATCGAGCCCCAGATGTCAAGTTTCTCATTCATCAAGTTTTAAAATCTCTAACCACTAGAAGAGTGTGTGTGAGTGTGTGTGTGTGTATGTGTGTGTTTCAACCGCATCAGGCAAAATAAATGATAGGATGACTTGGGTACAGGAAATCCCAGCCATTCAATGAATGAGTCATTCTGCACAGCCTCGTTTTCTGAATTGCTAAGAACTTTACGCACCAAGACAGCTTCGGAGGTTAATTGTCTGGGGTGTAAATATTTTCCAAGTATAGTGAACACTTCCCTATCTTCTAAGAGTTCTATTTTTGTTAAATAAATGTGTTCTTTAGAGAGCTTGCCGTGATGACCCGTAAATAGCAAGTACTGTTTTACGTGATTGCAAAGGGATGCTGGAGGGTCAATTCAGGGTTTCTATCAAGGTGTCAGGCCTTTTGCTCCTAATGTGTGTCCAAAGCTATCGTTTTTCTATCCTTACCTAGCTGAACAGTTATCAGGGGTCACTTTTCACTGCTGGCTATGGCAGCCCCTCTACTCATTCGAAATGTGCCATTTCTACTGTCCTGTAGGCTATTTTTCAAATTTAAAAAAAAAAAGCAATGTTAGGATTGTGCCTAGAGTAACAGTAGATATATTCTGAGAGAGGGTCTGCAGTAGTCTCTGGATTTTTGCACCACCCTCTGTAGTTTCGAAGTAGACATTTTTGCCTCCTTCCTGTTTCTCAACTAAGTTCCAGAGATGCAGACAGGCACAAGAGGTACATTGACAAATTTCCATGCTCTTTCTGATTCCCATTGTCCAAAAGTCAGTCAAAGCCTCTGAGGAGCTCCCTAGTGAATCTCTATCCCAGCCACACAACAAAATTAAGTGCGTAGGTTTCCAGCCAGGCAAAATATTTAGGTGAAACGATTAATCCAGAAACTGGAAACCGGTGCCTGCCTTACATAATGGTTCTACATTTTGTGCATCTACATCACTTCCCAGCACAAATAAATAGGTATCTTACACACATGAATAAAGGTTTTTAAAAGCTTGTGGGGCAAAAACTACCAAAGGATTAAAAAAACAAAAAACCTTGCAGAGGTTGAATATTTTTGTGTGTCGAGGCTCCGCCATGTGTTTTTAATACTTTACATCTACTTGCTTTTCTTAGCTAACGTGATCGCTGTGATACTGGGAGAGGAATATCCTCTCCATTACTCACAGGGAAAAAATGTTGCTCCTCCATCTGAGTAACATACAGACCAGTTCTCATCAAACAGTTTCTAAGAGGGCTGAAGTCAGGCTCTAATGCAAACGACTGCACTTAAAATCTTTAACGAAAAGGTTTATGTAACCTTGTTTTTCAAAACCAAGAAAGCACAACGAAGCAGGTGAACCACTGCTGACATTAAAGACAGAAGTGCAGAGGGGGCTGCAGTCACCCCTTCCTCATGCCTCAGGAAGGCGGCTGGCTGCTCCGCTATTTATAAACGTAGAGCCCCAGGGAAGGCGGCCTGCCTGCCTGCCTGCCTGCCTGCCGCTGTCACCCTCGTGAGTGGCGTGTGGGCTGGGCTGAATGGGCTCCCTCCGAATCACCCTCCATACTTGGCAGTGTGGGATCCTGTGGATGCAGTCAGGCAAAGGCCTGCCAGGATTTCCAGCGGTCACTTCCACCCTAGGATGCTATATATGGAAACAACCCATCCTCCGGCCTTCAGCATCAGGAGGGCCACCCCAGGCAGCAGGAATGAGGAAGAGGCCGCCTCTCCTCCCCCGTTACTGCACTGGCAACTCTGAAGACACACTGGCCAGCCCCTGCCCCTGGCCCGGACCTAGCGACCCAATCAATAGCAGGCAGTGCAGCCCTGGCTGCCTCTTAACACAGAACAGCTGGGAGAGAGGACCCTGCATTCTTTTCTCTGCAGAAACACTGGGGGGCTCTGTTCACCTTCCTGCTGCAGCATGGGGAACCGCACTTTCCCCCTCCCCATCCAAACTCCCAAACCTAAGACCTTCCCCTACCCCAGCCTCCCCTGACTGCCCAGGACATCATTTCAAGCTGTCACCACCCCCGCCAACAACGGTAAACTGCTGGACCTTCAAAGGCGTTCACTTTCTACACCACTCGAGGTGTGTGTAAATGCCAGCGGGGTCAGGTGAAACACTTCGGTTCCATGCAGGAAAGTTTCCCGACAGAAAACACCGTGGAACCCCAATTCACGCTAGCGCCTCCAAGATCCCTATCAGTAGAGATAACGTTAACGTCAGGGCCAGCAAGTGTATCCCATCACATATGCCTGCTGCAAATATCATTTTAATAGCCTGTGGCATCATCTACATAGTATTCCGAAGGCGAACCTCCAAAACATATTGTCCACGGGGTTAGGGGTGGGTACTAAAATTGCACATTCGGGTGCGTTTCCTGCAGCCTAACCCAAGCTCGGCTGCTGGTGGACAGTCCAGTCCGGGCTGCTTCATGGGTTGCCGAAATCCAGCGAGCCACGCTGCCCAAAAGAAGTGGGGGGGGGGGGAGGCCCAGAAAATCCAGACTCTACGTGACCTGACTTACTTATTTCCCGGGAAACTGCATGAGAGAAAAATCAATCAATCATGCTACCGTAGCTACCATAGAGAACGGTCCGAGGAGTTTACAAAACCCCAACGTGGTCCGCCAAGGTGAGTGGGTGGCAGAAACAGGTCAGGGGCGCGCGCTGGGAGACTGGGTCCCCCGGGGGCCCGCGCCGTCCCGGGAGGGGGTAGGGCCCGGGGTGGGCGGGGCGGCGGCGGTGGCGGCAGCACACTTACCCGGGCTGTTGGCCTCGCCTTCGAGGACGTGCAGCTCAGCGCAGTCGGCCAGCGAGTGCTCCAGGCAGAGCTGGAGGAAGCGGGCCTGGGTCTGGCTCACGCGCTTGAGCAGCGACAGCAGCGCAACAGTCTGCTCGCACTCGTTCCAGCCCTTAAACCAGCCCGCCAGCACCCCGACCTGGTCGCGAAACATCATGGTTGGGGGGCAGTCCTCGGTCTATGAAGCCCCCTCGCCCGCCCCGCCGACCCCAAAGTTTGACGGAGCCGCAGCCCCACAGCCCTCTCCGGAGGCGCGTCCCGGTGCCAAGGTGGCCCGGGAGCCTGACGCTGCGGGCACTGCCTGGGCGCCTCCTGCCTTGGCCGTCTGGTTTCGGGGACGTTCCGCTGCTCCTGGCTGATTTTCCCAGGGACGATGACAGACAGTGGTACGGAAATGTTTCTTTTCCAAAAAAAAATTTTTTGTATGATTTTAGAAAAAAAAATCCCTCGCAAGGCACACAACTGAATGAGGAATGCGCTCTCTTCTCCCCTCCTCGGTGGTTTCCGGCGTCCCGGGGACTCCTTCCCGCTGGGCGGCAGGCGGACCCTTCACTCCCGCATTCCCGAGCGGCGATCAGCTCTGGAAGGAGAGAGAGAGAGCTGCAGTGAGAGCTCCGCGGGCGGGCGGGCGGAGAGCTGCCGGGGACAGCGCATCTGAGGGCGCGGGGCGGGGTGCGTGGGGGCGTCCCGTGGAGGAGGAGCCCCCCCCGAAATTCCACAGCCCCTCGGCGCCGGGTTGCGGACGATGGGCCGTCCCCGCGCGGGGAAGGGCTCTGAAGCCGCCCGCCCAGGTGCGGGAGGGGAGCCGAGCTCCCTGTTGCTGCGGCTGCTCGGGGTTGGTGCTCCCCGCGCGCGCCCCGCCCGGCGGCCTCGGGGGCTGCGCCTGCGACCGGCGGCCCAGCAGCGGCTCTCCCTTCCCCGCGCGGAAAACTTGCACTGCGGCTGCATCCGAGGGGCGCGGGGGTGGGGTGGGCTAATGCAAAGCAGAGGCGGAGGCAGAGGCAGCCCGAGTTCCTTCCTCCTCCTCCTCCTACTCCTCCTACTCTCCTTCCTCCTCCTCCCTCCTCCTTCCCGAGAAGCAGCCGAGCGGCTGCAGCTCCATCTACAGCAACAGCCAGCATCTCCACCGCCAGGCGCCCCTCTGGATTTAGGCCGTGAGCAGCCGTGGCAGCAGCTTGAGACAAAAATAAACTCTCCCCACCCGGAGCTCCGCGCGCAGCGGGCGGCGGCGCAGCCTGGAGCCCCGGCTCCCCCGCGCTGCGCCAGCCCGCCCGCCAGCCAGGGAGGTCTCTCTCGCTCTCTCGCTCCGGGCCCCGCCGCGGCCGGGCGATCTGAGGTGTCGCTTGCGTGTGCGCGCGCGCGTGTGCGCGCGTGTGTGCTCCAGGCATCGCGCCCCCGCCGCCGCCTACGGGCGGGTCTGTAAGGCCCCGCGCCTCGTCCGCGCGTCCCCCGCCCCAGGCAGGGCTGTGGCGGGCGCTCGCGGCGCGCGGGGACCACCGAGCTCGCGGGGCTGCTTCCCCCCGCGGGGGGGCGGCCCCGCGGGGAACGCGGATCGCACGCCCCCCAACGACGGCAGAGGAGCAAGTTCGGCGTCGCGGGCTCTCCCAGTGACGGCCGGGCTCTGCGGGCCTCCAGAGGGGACGCCCCGGGGATGGGGCCACCACGGCCGCTGGGCTCCCGCCGGGGCGCAGAACAGCGTGGCTCACCTCGGCGCGGCTCATCCCGGCAGCTCGGAGCCCCACGCGCGGTCCGGGGCCGCGGCGGCGCTCAGCGGGGCTGGGGGCGCGCGCGGTGCGGGCTGCGGGCCATGCCGTCGGGGCGCGCGGCGCGGGGAGCGAGCGGCGCGGCGGGTGCGGGGCGGTGCGGCCAGCGGCCGGCTGCCTCCGGGCTCGGCTGGCGGAGGACTGAGCGGCCCGAGCCGGAGCTCCCCACATGCTCCTGATTAACATACACCATTACATCATGGGCTTGGCAGGAGCGCCGCGCGGGGAGGGGGGGCGGGCCGGGCGGCGGGGGCGGCACGCGGGGGGAGGATCCCGGACCCGGCGGGGGGAGCGGATTCCTCAGTGGGGACCAGGGGAGGAGGAGAAGGAGGGCAGCGAGTGGGAGGAGCCGGAGGGCGCAGAGGGTCGGGCTGGGGGAACGGCGAAGCGCGGCGGCGAAGTTTGGGAAAGAGGAGGGGTCGGGGTGAATGTCTCCCCGCGGCCGCCGGCGAGTTTAGGAGGGGCTGAGCACTCCACGCGCCCGAGCCCGGGGCAGAAGGGGACCTGGACGGCGCCAGAGCAGGGGCAGTGCTGCCACCCGCTGCTCGTCCTTGGGAATGTGGCTCGCTAACACGGGTGACCCCTCGGCGCTGTGGAGCCCGTGGGTGGCCCAGCGGCGTGGCCCGCAGGCGGCTGTCACCCGGGGTCACCGCTGTTCGGGGCTGGGATGGGACCCGGGGGTCGCCGGGGCAATTGGCAGAGGAAGGCGGGGAGCGGTGCTAGGGGCTCCGCGTGACCCTAGTTCCTGCAGAGCGACCACCCTCGGCCAGGGCGCGCGCCAGGTGCTCTTTGCTTCGCCGTCCCGGGGCAGGAGGCCGGCATGTTAGGCCGCGCTCGGGAGCTGTGCCCGGCGAGCAGGCTGTGAGCGCCGCCTGGGGCGACAGGGAGGCGGGGCACGGCCACCTGTCGGCGCGGCGGAGTCGCAGGCCCGGCCTCACCTGGACCTGGAGCGCGCACAGGGCAGAGGCCCGGAAGGCTTTGGGGCGCGCGTCGTCCCGGAGGTTGCCCGGTGCCTCCTGCTACTCTCCAAAGGAGAGGATTGGGTGAAAACACCCCCAAACCTAAAAACCGCTGTACTTCTAAAGTGAGCCCAGTATTTACAAGCAGGATTTAGATGACCAAATCCGGGCGATCGCAGAGCCAAACCTCAGTCCTCCAACATTTTCTTCCGCGACTGAGCCCGGCCTGCTCTCCTGAATTAATATTTTGAAGAGAAAGCATCCGGAATAGAATTCCACTGGTTCACATTTGTGTCTTTCAACTCCTGCCCATGTCCCTGGGATTTCACTCTTTTCTTGCTGCCTGCCTTGGATTTAACTCCTGCAGCGTTGAGGTGGTGGCTGCACCTGCTAAGGTACTGAGAAGAGTCTCGTGTAGTTGCAAAGTTTTAGAAGTTTCTCTTACCAGAGAGTATTAACCAGCCAGGAAAGATATCTGCATCATTTAATGAATGTATTGCCCTACTTAGAAAACGGGAATTCTGCGGTCAGTGTTTGGCTTTGGCTTTGTTTTATTACCATAGAGGCAGAGAGGCGTGGGAGAGCATTTCCCCCTGACACACAAGGCCGGCAATGAGCTTGGTCCTCTGCAGTGACTTCCACTCGGTGTGTGGCTTTGCCTTACGAAGCAGAGGGTTCCCATCAGGGACTTTTGGAAATCCCCAAGGGTGAATATGAAAAGGAAAAAACCAAAGAAACACCAGTAACTTATCGTCACCTGCTGCTTACTAAAGGAACAGAAAAAAAAAAAAAAAAAAAAAACACAAACCCATCCCCGAGGCAAGTACTTATGCGGAGGAAAGAAACTAGCGCCATCTAGTGGAAGAACTCTTCATTCAGGGTTACAAGGTTGACCAGTCCTTTCTCTGGACTCCTGAGGCCCCCCTGCCTGCGGGCCTTTTTCCCTGATGAGAAGAGGAGTGGAGGAAGTAAAGTGAGGCTGTCAGCTGCATAGAAAGTCTGGTTATTATTGATAGTTAAGGGGCCGGGGGTTTAGCTCAGCAGTGTAAGTCCCTGCTTGGCAAGCACGAGGTTGTGAGTTCAATCCCCGGCCCAAAAAAAAAAAAAAATTATTGATAGTTAAAAAATGGATACTGAGTACTCCAATATCCATATCACTTGAAACCAGAGTAAAAACATCCTTTTTGGAAAGGATAAAGGAAAAATAATAATAACTTTTAAAAAGAAAGGATAACGGAGAGATTGCTGTCTGTGGCCATTATTTTCCTTTTTTTTCCTTTCAAAAATACTCTGCCCCTCGTTTGAGCTGGGGACCAGGTTAGCCAGGGACTGCTGAGTCCTGGGGACACCCCTAGCAAGGTACCCAGTAAACGGGGGTTGTCATCAGGAGGTAAATCCGCTCTCCGGTGAATTAATGCTCACAACATCCGGTTGCTCTTACCCTCCTGGGAGGGAAAGACATTGGCGTTTGCTTCATGAACAATACTTTTGGTCACATAACTCCTAGGTTTCAAAGACTACTAATTCCAGGAAAACCAGTACCATATTTATAAATCACCGCTTAGTGATCTAGATTATTGTATTAAGAGGCATCCTGAGGAGTCCTGGTTTTAATCTCTGTTTCTTCTTGTAGTAAAAAGATTGAATATGTTGGCTAGAGCATTAAAGCTGTTACATGTAACTGTTACCTTAAGAGTTAACAAAAGTGTTAAAATCTGTACCTATAGGTAACTGACAATGAATAATTACCTTCCATCCAATCATTCATCAAAATATATCCAGGACTTATTGTATGCCAGATCCATCTTTGAAAAAGATGAGATGACAGGCTGGGTGTGCTGGTACACACCTGTAATCCCAGCACTTGGGAGGCTGAAGCAGGAGGATCTCTATGAGTTGGAGGCCAGCCTTGGTTATATAGCAGACTCAAAGCCAGCCTGAACTGAACAGAGAGACCCAGTATCAAAAAAAAAGATGATAAAGACAGATGGGTATCTTTTATCTAACACATGACCATGTGACATTTACCTATATACATATCATATATAATCAATATATAAAGGAAATATATAAGCAAAATTCCACATATTTATTACATATATGTCATAGGACAAGATGTCAGAATATTGCACCAAGGTGGTAACTACAGTGATAATTTTCTAGATGGTAGAATCAATGAGGATTTTTGCCTTGTTTTTCTGTATTTTCTAGTTTTCCTATTATGAGTTAATGTGGCCTGAGGTCATGATGAGACTCAAATTAAAGTTGGAAAGTGCCTTAAAGAAACTGTACCAGCCTGAGGCCTGACTCAGTAGTCGAGCACTTGCTCAGTGTGACAAGGCCGTGGGTTCTATCCCCCGGTACTGCAAAAGAAACAAAACAAAACAGCAAGGGAACAAACCTCTGTACTATAAGATGGAAGTCTGCAGCTCGTGAGATTTGTTTATGAGGCTGTTTGGCTTTCTGTTGGGGTCATCTTCTTCCTCAGTATGCAATCCCCTGCTTTGCAGGCACTTGTCCCCAGCCAGCTCAGACATGCACGACTTTTTCTGGTACCAGGGATCGAACTCATGATCTCACACTTGCCAGGCAGGCACTTAGGCCCACTGAGCTAAATCCCCAGCCCCATGTTATTTTTAATAGGCACTGATGCAGCCTCCCCTTTCGTACAAAGACTGGGATTTGGTCATTATCCTCTCCTCTGGACTTCTCTTCAACATGTCTTTCACTGATTCAGTCAACAAGAAATATTTATCAAGTTTCAGTCACAGTGCCAGGAAAACAGAGGATAGGAAGGTAGAAGAAGAGGCCTGGACTCATTAACATCTTCCCCAAAGTATGCTCATGACGCACTTGCGTTCTCACGCACGCATCACATGTGCACGTACGCACTAGAACGTGGTCTACCGGAAGGCCTCTCCCAGAGTTCAGAGAGAACAACAGAAGCAGTGATCTGCTGGGAAGTTAAGAAAGACACTGAAGACCTATTGCTTTTTGAGCTGGTGTTCACCGAATGACTAGATTAACCTATGTGGATTACCTGATAATCTAGTATTTAGGAATCTACCCTATTGAAGTAAAGGCATTATTACTATAATGTAAGGTATGAATACAAAAACATTAATTTTAGCAGTTTGAAATGGCAAATGTTAGAATACCTGTCTGTAGAGAAATAGGTAAAGAAACCTTTACACTGAATTTGATGCACCTATTTTTATCAGTGAGTTATAGTTGATAAAAATGCTTCAAAATATAGTGGACCAATGGGCAGAGGGATAGGTGGATACATTAATGTGTGATAAATCAAATGCAATAAAACATTAATTGTGGAACACAGGTGGTGAGTTTATAGGTATTCCCTATGTAATACTTCCAGTGCCTCTGTATGTTTGAAAATGCTCCTACTAAGTTGTCAGGGATAAAAAGAAACAAATCAATTTTACATGTATTGGCCTAGAAAAATGATGTTTTAAAAAAATCTATGATATGACTGTTTTTGTGGTTACAAAAGTCACCTAGAGTGAGAATCCTAGGTCTCAGAACCCAGCCCCGTCACTCACTAGCTGTGATCTTGTACAAGTCCCTTCCCAATCTATGCCTCAGTTTTACAGGAACTAAATCTGCCTCATTGCTGCTAGGAGGAGAATACTTAAGTTTCCTAAAACATTGCAAACCATAAAATAACCATTCAATAATAGCTGCCGTTAACTACGCTGGAGAGGGAACATAGGGTGTGAGGGCGATAGATAGATAATTTATTCATTCTTTTTTTTAATGCAACCTCATAAAGAAAAGATCAGGCAAATGCAGAAAGCAGGGCATTCTCTGACACAACTTCCCTGGAAGGACAGCAGAAGGACCGTCCCTGATTAAGTGACACAAAATGCACATAACAGCCATGGGCAAGGTCTGCTCTTCAACTGCATCCAAATTTGAAAATATAACTATCAAAGACATTTTGGGGACAACCAGGAAAACCTTTAACACAGGCTAGGAATTAGCTCATGTTAGGGAGTTCTTAGTTTGGTTAAATGTGACCACAGTGCTTGTTTTTTAAAATTTTTATTAGTGTATGTCTGCAGTCCATAGTGTTTACATCCTTGTGGGGAATTGGTATGTGTGTATAACACATCTTTACTCCTTGTTTTTTAATTCCTTCTTCTCCCCTCTCCTCTTCATCTCTTGGTCCCCTTCCTATTTGAGAAAGATCTATACCCCTACTTCCTATGATACTACATTTTGCTCTTTACTTATATTTTGGGTTTCTTGTATAAGAGAAACCAAGCAATATGTAAGGTGACATCTGATTCCGTCACTTACCACTGTGGTCTCAAGCTATGTCCATTTTCCTATAAATAAATGATTCATGTATCTTTCTTTAGGGCACAGTAGCACTGCATTGTGTGTAAATACCACTTTTTCCTTATCCACTCACCTGTTCATTTGTTTAAAGAATATATACACTGACATGTTTGAGAAGGAAGTCAAGATTTTTACAACTTACTTTGAAGTCTGCACACGACACATGCATAAAAATACACATCAAGCAAATGTGATGGGTGTAGAATGAGCCGGTGGGTATAACGGGTGTACTTTGAGCTATTCACTCTAATTTTCTTTATTTTTCAGATTTTTTTTAAAAGCTTTAAAACAAGGTAGAAAGTTTTAAAAGACGGAGATTGTGGTTGGTGAACAGCACTTGCAAGGGTGAGGCGTGCAGGTCCTTAGTCAGTGACATCAGTGTTTCGGCATCAAGCAATGAGACACACATTGTGGTAACATAAAGGCTGAATGTCGTGTCCCTCAGAGTGGGATCCAGGAACCTGGAGCAGCAGACTCTCCCAGGTCTTCCCAGCAATGCAGATCGCAGAGTTCCTCTGCAGAAGCAGCACATCTGTGTCTAAAAAGAGGCCAGGTAAGCTCAGTGACAGCGTTCACCATGTTTCCCTGTTACAGACACCCCCTGAGCATTTATTAAATGCACAGATTCTGGGGCCTGAGTGTCTGCCTGTAGCAAATGTTCTGGGTCATTCTGCCTTCGGGCAGGTTCAGAAAGCACTGAGATAATTCTGCAAAGCCACAGTGGAAAGTTTCCTGAACATACGCGGTGAGAATCCTTGGCCGTCTGGTGGAAACCACCACACTGTAATCTTGGGAGGTTGAGCAAGAAAGATGGCATTTTTCTCAGGAGCCCCCCGTGATTCTTGATGTGATACAGAGTGGGACTCAGCTGAGCACAGGTGTGAGAAGCCTCGTGCAGGATTGGCCTGTGGGAGGTTAGCGGCAGGTGCGGACCTAGGCGTGGGCCCCTGCAGGCCCCCCCCAGAGGTAAGGTAGGACCTCCACCCTGGTGGTGGCGCTCTCATGTTTAAGCTGTCCTTAGAAAGTGTCTTCCCACAGGCACCCAAAGGCTGGTGTCTCCTTCAGAAAGTGTGCGGCTCCCTGGTGCTTTCAGTAATTGGAGTTCCCACTGTAAATGCGTACTCTCGATTGCTAGGTGCATGGAAAATAGAAGTTTAGCTGGCTGTTTGTCAAGTGCTGACCTAATTCCCTCCTTCCTCCCCTCCTCCTTTCCTCCTCTCCTTTGCTCCTTCCTCCCTCCCTTCCTTTCTTTCTTTCCTTTTCCTCCTCTCCTTCCTCCTACTCCTCCCTCTCTTCTTCCTGCAAAAAAAACAGGAGAGCCCTGGTGAATTTGCCAGTGTAAATATATCCCTTTGGAAGCTTCTGGATCTGACATCCTCCTGCAAGGAACCACACACTTTAATCTCCTATGGACTTACACAGTTCATGGAGACCAAGACAGACTCTCACCAGGATAGGGTTTTGGTCCCGGTACAGAGGTTTCTCCACCCGGCAGACAGGAAATAGCCCTGCCTCACCTTCCTTGCCACCCCATCCGGCTGCCAGCCTTCAGAGGCCCCCTTTCCAGTCTGCTTTCAATGCCTCAGACACCTCAAGCACCTGGCTGCCCCAGACCTTGACACTGACTCCTCCTGGTGCCCTGGTTCTCCTTTGAACCTCGCTCAGGACACCCAAAGGCTGCTGCCTCCTTCAGAAGTCGGCTCAAAAGTCACCTTCTTAGAGAGGACTTTCTACATGCACTAAAGTAGTGGTGCCTTCCTGGTAGCAGCATTCACTGCAGACAGACATACTGCTTGTGTCTTTTACTATCTCTCTTCCCTCATAGGATTTTAAGATCTACAAGCAGAGTCACCTGTAGGATTCTCAGTACCTTTACAGGGCCTGCCTGTGACAATGTCCTTCCCCATCCTGCAGCAAACCAGACTGAGAACAATGCTCTTTCATCCTCCCCAGTATATGCAACCTAAAGGACTTTCTTTGGAGATTATCTTTTTCCTGTTGGGGGTACTGAATGCCTTCTATTAAACCATGGTGACACGGATAGTATCTGGCTGCTTGGTGTACTTACCTGGAAAAATAAAAACTTGGCAACTTTCACTGGGTTTCTAGTTTTTCGGGCCTATTAAATTCAGAAGTCTGGAAACCACAGGTTTAGGGGTGGAAACAACCCATCCCTCTAATTTGCTACTTAGCAGAGGCCCAAGCGGCCGCTGCTCCCCTGGTTGGCTTTGGATTTTGAAGGGTGCTCTCTTTAAGGCCCTGCCTGCTCTGTCTCGGGAGCAGCCACTGTGGTGACCAATTCTGTAGTGTTTGTGCTAAAGCCATGCTTCCCCGGGGCCCCAGTCCATGACCAAGCAGGGCTGCCCCTGATCAGCTCCTGCAGGGCAGCCTTTGGGGGCAGCACAGCCACTTGCAGAGCCCTTCCACCCTGGCTCCTCTCACAGGTGTCACAGCTGCCCCTTCTCACCTCCTTTTCAGGTACGTTTTGCAAGAATCTGAATGGATGTACTTAACCAGTGGCTTATGGTGACTCAGAATGGGGTAAGGTATTCCGAATGCCACCTGCGTGAGCACAGACAAGGGACTTAGGGTTTCATAAATTGGGGATAATTCTGTTCCCCTCAGAGGGGACAGCACCTGTGGTACCTAACAGTGCCCAGCACTGGTTAGATGGTTACGGACAACCCCACCCATGGCCGTGGAGAGCGAACTTCACTGATGATTCAAAAGCTGTGGAACTGATGAAAATGTGTCTTGCATATTTAAAGGAAAAGCAAACCAAAGCACAGAATTTTTGAAAGTTGGATATAAAGGGACCTGGAAGTTTCCTAAGATTATTGGTGTGTGACATTAATCCATCTAATGTGAAATGAGATTTAACATAGATTCTCATTTCTAGAGTGGGGAAGCTGGGAGGAGTGGATTCAGGTCAGCTAGAAACACAGCCAGCAGGTGGGGAAATGCTTGTTCGTTGGCAGGAGCACAGGTGATTCCCAGACCGGGCTCAAGAAATGTGCGGCCCACCCCCGCATGCAAATGAGGGCAGGCAGGGGTCATAGGATAAGATTCTGGTGACCCAACACAAGGGCCTGGACTTGAGAACATTTGAAAACTGATTTAACGTGGGCCAGGCTGGCACCTGCACTGGAAGGACTCCTACAGCTGAGCTCCAGTTTATTGTGGTTCAATTTGTGATTTATTTTGACCTTACAATTGTGCGAGAATAACCCGTACACACACAGTGGAAACTCTGCGTGGAATTTTGCAGCTGGGTCTTTTCCTAGCCTGCTGCACTAGGACCCCCTCTTGACCTGCTGGGTGGAGACACTGGCAAGTTGCTGCTCGTGTTTGGATTCAGAGGGTGAATGGCCCATACCATGATGTGCTGGGTTACTAAGCTCGGATGCCTCCTGGGTTCGGTGCTTCCAATGTTTTCAACTTACAGTATTTTTAGCTTATGATGGGAGGTTGGGACAAAACCTGTCACAGGATGAGCGGCATGGGTAGGAAAGTAGTTTCTATATTTAAAAATATCATTTACAAGTAATTATAAGACTTGCTCTTATAAGCATGTTAGGAAGTCTAAAAATAAATGGCATGTAGTAGGTACTTGATGAATATTAATTTTCCTCTTTATATACAAATTAGAGTGCATAATGTAGCTTTTGTATATGCTTTATCCACCCTTGTAAATCAGGATAGAGAGCCACATCCAGACAGAAAGCCAGCCCTCTTTTAGCCCAGTAGAACACGGCAGCTGCCTGCACCGACACCCTGAGTCGCTGGCACATTTTTACACAGTGGGGGTGGCCTAATAATCTAAGCCCAAACCAGTGCTGCAGGTTGGCCAGGCAGACTGGCCAGAGAAAGCCTCAAGTGAAGCAGCTCTGGGACTCTTCAGACTCTGTTTACATTCTTTTAAAGTTCTTTCCCCTCCGAGAATAGTTTTTAAATATTCTTTAGTTTTTCTAGAATTGGTCTAGGGAAAAAGACTCCTTACCCCTGGTTTTAAGTCAATAGAATGCACAAGCCAAGGGCCTTGAACAGTTGTGATTGTTCTTCATGAGTCAGAGTAGAATGTGAGATGGATAAGAATGCTGACTCCGTGAAGAAAGAAAAAAACGTATTGTGGTAAAATATGCATACCCTTTCCACCATCTGTACATGTAAATTTCTGTGGCACGAAGTACATACACAGTGTTGCACAACCATCACTCCTATCCACTTTCAGAACTTTTTCCTTATTCCAGACTGAAACTCTGTATTAGTTATGGTTTGCTGGAGGAGTCGAACCAATGAAAAACATGCATAATTACACAAAAGGATTTATTGGGCTTGCAGGACCAAGTGCAAGAATCCACAGTGGTGGTCTGCACACCAAAGAGCTGGAAGATCCAGTATGGAAGCCACAGATTAAGAGGGATCAAGAATGCAGCACCAGTCCAAGGTAGAAGGCCTGGGAGCTCACCTGAGAGTTGCTGGTGTGAGTCTGTGCTGTGCTGAAAGGCAGAAGAAACTGGAGATCTGGGGACCAGTGTTCTAAGGTGATAACAGCCAAGGGTGCACTAGTTCAGGAAGACTAGAGCTCTTCAAAATGGCGATGCTTCCTTCTTCTTACCCTTTTTATTCCACCCAGGCCACAAGCCTATTGGTTGATGCCCTGGACCTACAACTACAGTAGAGTAGTCAGTTTGCTGGCCTGCATGTCAATCATCCATGGACACACCCAGAATGCCCGTTACTAATCTACTGGTTGTTTCTTAATCGATTCAATTGACATAACATGATTAAGGGTCACATGGTACCTACTAAGCAATAGGTCTCCATTCTCCTTCCTCTCAGCCCTGTCAACTGCCATTCTTTCTGTTTCTATGCATTTGAATACCCCAGGTACCATATAGACATAGAATCACATAATACTTGTCCTTTTGTGATTGACTTATTTCATTTAGCATCATGTCATCAAGGTTGTGACATACATCTTTACTCCACTCCTTTTTTCTCTTTTGTCTCCAACACCTGGCCCAGTGGATGTCATATAATAGGTACCCAGTAAGTGAGGTTGAAAAATATGTCAGGAAGAAAACTTTTGAAGCAGTTTCCTCCAGGATGGAATTAGATAAGAAGGACTAACTAATTTTGCAAACACTTAGATACATTGTCATTTTGACTGATTTCAAAATAATAAATCCCAACCATTTAACTGGTGCAGTTATTCAAATAAAATAAAAATATAAGCAAATGAACCACAAAATTCAAACACAAATGCAGATAGGTTCACACATCTTAAAAATAAACAAATGTGTGAAGCATTAATTATAGTTTTTTATAGTAGAACATCTCGTAATGTGTCACAGATTAACTTTCAAATAAATTCAGACAGAAGGTTACGTGTAAGCATTGCAAAACCAGTCCTATTTACAGGAATTATTTAGGTCAGGATTACAAAAGTGGGATTTTTGCACTCGTGGAACTTGTGGAGCAATAACTTGCTCCCAAATGGCACAAAAGAAAGAAAGTAAAAATTTGTCAGGCTGGAAGTCATCAAATCCGTATTCTGGCCTTGTTATTGGTTCAAGAATTGTCTCTAACTTTTTCAGTTGAAAGTACAATTGAAATTATCCACAGGCTTGTGTAGTTGAAATATAAATCTAGAGTTATAGTCTTATAACCTGAACAAACACCAGAATCCCCTTCTCTGATATTTTTTAAAAGCGACCTTTGTATGTTGAAAACATCTCATAATTGCTGGCACTAACAATTTCCTCCAATAACCTCCTAACCTCCTACTATCACAGAGGAGACATTACAGTCAATAATGATTAACCCCTGGGCTAGCCAGCTTTCTGTCACTGTAACAAACACCCAAGATGATAATCTTGTAGAAGGAAAAGGTTCATTTTGGCTTTCAGCTTTAGGGATTTCAGCCCATAGTCAACTGGCCCCATTTCTTTGGTCTGGGGCAAAGCAGCACATCAGGCAGAAGCCCCAGCCTCTTGGCAGGGGATCATAAAGGAAGCATGGGGAGGGCCTCCTGGTCTCCTTTGGGGCCACACCCCCAAAACCTGAAGACTCCCATGAGGCTCCACCCTTTAAAGGTTCCATAATGTCCCAGGAGCACCAGGCCATGGACAGCCCCTTTACCACTACAGGCTTTGCACGGACAGTTAAGATCCAAACTATAGCAAACCCATCTTTTCCACACTCTTCAGAGACTTCCAGGATACATTTAAAGAAATTCTGGGTCTGATAATAGATCAGAGAAAAGCAATAAAGATGACGAAAGAACTGGGAAATGGTACTTACCAATTCCATGTTGAAAAACTATGTGTTTTTGCAGGTAATACAGAAGGGGATCAAGCCCAAGCTTCAGGCAAGAACAAAATAAAAGTAGGTTCAAATCCCACCCAGTCCAGTGCCCAGGAGCTGTGTATTATGGGTTGATTACCTAACCTCATGCTGTTTCCATTTTCTGTCTGCCTTAGTGAACTGTGCCAGGATTATATGAGATAATATCTAATTGTATCGACTGCAGTCCAGCCAGAAGACAGAAAGCACACTGATTATTTCATCAGAGATTATTAATATAAGGACTTGTGAACTGAAACACCAAAAGGAAAACAGAGGTAGCAATTGCAGGACGCAGCTACCACCAAGGAGCTGAGGAAACAAAAATGAAGCTGGACTGATAAAAATTTAGAAGACTGGAGGCAGGGCACCCACAGAATGGGACACTCAGAGCCCCCACGGTGGGGGGGGATGCTGCAGGGCTGGGCTAGAGTGCTGGGTGGGGGGCAGAGAGGTGAGGGAGCAGGTTTGGCATATGTTGGAAAAACTGCAAGCTGGATCCCACTGCTGCTTCTGGAACTGACTGTGACTACCAAGGTCAAAAGGCAAGGTACTCACAAGAGCAGAAAGCAAACAGGAAGCCCGCAGGAAACAAACAGGAAGGGGGAATCCTGTCTACTTCCTATCTTCCCATCTCTCTCTACTGCTCAGATTTGTGAGGCCACATATGGAGGCAGCCTGCAGAGCATAAATGTGGTTTGCAGTCACAGGCTCAGCATCGAACATCGCAAAGTGGAGGGTGGCAGAATGAATTTAGAGCTCAGAGGCAAAAACCTGTTTGCTGAAACAAATAGAGATCATTTAGAGCAGAGAAAATCCAGTTATTCCTCCTCCTCCTAACCTAATTGACTTAGTGCAGTTCTTGGTGCATATTTTTTTGCACAATTTCTGTAGAGCCTAACTATGCTAAAAATAGCAGAGATTTGGCCAAGAATATAGCTTAGCAGCATAAGTGCCTACCTGGTAAGCGTGAAGTCGTAAGTTTGATCCCTACCAAAAACAAAGATAGCAAAGATTAGGTGGCTGGAGGCTCAATGGTTTAAATAAAACAAATGTGCTCAAGATTTGTTTTTTCTTTTGCTATGCTGAGGTATCCAATCCAGGGCCAAGGGCATACTGAGGGAGGTGCTTTACCACGGAGCCATATCCCCAGCCCAAGGCAGGCTAAACTCGCATCTCACACTTCAAATGTCCGTAAAGCCAAGCTCTTTGATTCTGCCCTCCACCTCCACCCCATCCCCAAATACTTCAGGCTTTAAACTGCGCTCAGCAAGCTCACCTCCCTCCGTAACTCTGCAGCAGGGCCACCGCCCTCTCTCCAACCCCGCCCACTCGGCGCCTCCTCCACTCACTTCCGGTGGCTCAGGCCTTCCTGTTCCTCTCACACCCCAAGCTCTTCTCATTCTGGCTCCATTGTCCTTCCTGTGCCTTTTACGCTTGATGTTGGGCCCTGGCTGCTTCTCTCTGAACCCTTAGGACTCAGCAAAACTGTAGGCTCCGTGGAGCAGCCTTCTCTGACCCCATCTTGTCAGCAGTTGTCACCAACTTGTGTGGTGTACATGTTGTGTTATCTGATTTTGTTCGCTATTTGTTATGTCTCCCTTTATCCCCAGCCCCTCTGAGTGAGTTCCACGAAGGCAAAGACCTGTAGTGTTTTGCTCCTTCTGTAAGCACAAGGAAGTGAGCTCAGACTGGATCTTCTAAGGATTTCACAGAGTGAACGAATGCTTGAGTAAATGAACAGTATTCCGAGAAATAGAAATGTGACTAAGACAGAGTCTGGCTTCTGAATAGAAAAAAGCAAAATCATCATTCATTTTTCGTTGCTATAATGAATTGCCTGAGGCTGAGAAGTCTTATAAAGAAATGAGATTTGTTTAGTTTAATTCTAGAGGTTCAGAGGCCAGGGACTCACAACTGGTGACCACTGTCTTGTTGAAAAGGTCTCAGTCAGCAACATGGGGTGACAGGGAACATAGGTATATGTGGTGTGTATCCTGTAGGTCTCTCTCTTTCTTTCTCTCCTTATTAAGCTACTATATTCAATCATAGAGACTTCACCCTTATAACCTTATTTAATTCTAATCATCTCCTGAGCCATCACCTCCTGAGGCCCCACCTCAAACACCACAGTTGGATTATATTTCTACCCTCTTAATACCTCCCAGGGGCTTACACTACAACACCTGGACTCTTGGGGACACTCAGATCATATTCAAACTATGGTAGTGGACATGCATGCCTAGACTCACTGATATCACTTTAACAAGCGTGAATTCACAGTCACCATCAAAAGTCAAGCTCTGGGACTCAGTGCTTCACCTGCTACTGAATAGCATTTTGTTCCTGATTTTCCTGCCTCTATTTCCCCAATTCAAATGCCAAGCCACTCTCCAGATTTGTATATTTATGAATGACTGATATATTCTGGCTAATCTAAAGTTACTAAATTTTAACCTGTGTAGATAAAAATAAACATGAAGCCAGGTGGTGCACACTTTTAATCTCAGTATTCAGGAGGCTGAGGCAGGAGGGTGGCTGGGAGTGCGAGGTCAGTCGGAGCTGCATACCGAGTTTCAAGCCATACTGGACTACATAGTGAGACCCTTCTCAAAATAAATAAATAAACAAACATGAGTTCCAATACTTTTCCCACCTCCCAATGCATACTTCAGTGCTGCTATCTCTAAGAAGCAAATATGGTTATATTGTTGTTTAAAATCACGGCAGCGATTCCTCAAACAGATGCACTTGTTTAGCAAATATCTGATAAACGGTGAGGTCTGTGCATAGCACCAGGAATATACAGTTAAACAAGTCAGTCCCTGAGCCGAGCACTTTCCGGTCCGTCCAGAGACAAAGAAGTAACCAAGCCAATAACGTACACTGCATGCTAAGCGCTGAGACACAGACAGCAGAGGGACCTGCTTCTGACTTGAAGGACAGCTGAGGTCTCCCAGAGCAGACAAAATCAGACTTGGGTGCTGGCCCGGCAGGACGCGGGGAGCACGGATCATTGTGGGGCAGGGAGAGCCATGAGACAGTGCAGACTCGGGGAGTGCGCATGTGTGGGGAACAGGCCCGGTGACTGCAGCGACTAGAGGGTGTAATGCACGGCCTAGACTATCTGGTGGCGAAAGACAGCCGGTGAGAAGTTTTAATCCAAGTGACTTATCTGTTTTTTATAGAGACCTGAACCTGGCTGAATGTGGAGAATGGATGCCTGTTTTGGGGGGACGAAGGGGCCACAAGGTGGTTAGGAGAGTGTTTCAAAGCCATCTAGCTGTGTGGACTGAGAAGCCTGGCATGTTCTGGGCAGCGGGACTGAAGGAAGAGTTGCGAAACAAGAGATTCCTCAAAAAAACTAATACGAGAAATTCTATTCGACCCAGCTGTTCCCCTCCTAGGTATCTTCCCAGAAGAATTAAAAACATCCTAAGACTGCAGTATGTGCACACCCACGGTTATAGCAGCATAAATTCACAACAGCCAAATCTTGAAGGAGCCTATATGACCATCAACAGATGAATGGATAAAGAAAATGTGGTATTTGGGGATTTAGCTCAGTGGCTTAAGTGCCTGCCTGGCAAGCAATAGGTCGTGAGTTCGATCCCCGGTACCAAAAAAAAAGAAAAAAAAGAAAATGTGGTATTTACACACCATAGAATACTACTCTGTCCTCAAGAAGGATAAATTTGAGTCATTTGTAGGAAAATTCATGAATCTTGCTACCATAATGTTAAGCAAAATAGATACAGAAGCTTAAATATCACAAAGTTTCTCCTGGATGAGAAACCAAAATAGTAATAAAAGGCAAAATAAAAGATAACAGGAAATAGGGAGATAGATCTTTTGCAGAAAGGAAGGGAACCTAGACATAGGAAGAGAGAGAGAGAGAGAGAGAGAGAACAAAGAAGGAAGATGTGTTACATTCATGTACTGACTCCCCAGGAGGAATGTAATTATTACACACTCCAAATAACTAATAACAAAATGGAAAAAGGAAGAAAAGATGGCCATGGTTCCACCGGGAACCTGGGTGGGGATGGTATCTTCGTGGAGATGAGGACCCAGGAGCCAGTCCTGCATTATGGGCGAGGTGATGAACTGACCTTTGGATTTTCGGAGGAGCCTTGAGGCTGAGTCGTGACGGACAGTCGGACTCAGAAGAGCCAGCGTCAGCCTGAAGACCCAGCTCAGGGACTGGATGGAACCAGCAGTGGCTGGAACAGCAGAGATTGCCGAGGCCTGAGCCAAGATGCCTGACACTCAACAAGCAGCTGACATTGCGGGAGGCACAGTGCAGAGCCAGGAGCAAAGGGGAAGGTGGGTTAGTAGGTGAGGAAAGGAGACAGATACGGACGTCTTCATACAGGGCAGAGTCAAGATTTGCCAACTGAGCAAGGTGGGGGCCCCGGAGGGGTGGAATGTAATTCTGAGGCTCCACACGGTTGGAAAGAGCAGTGTTGCGGACTCGGGAAGGGAGAGTGGGCGAGAACCAGGTTTTGTAGGAAGATGTGTTTACTGTGGATACCCTGGAAGTACCTAGAGGGGACACCGGTTGAACTGCCCATTGCCATCTAACTGAATGCCTGAAACTCAGCAGAGAGCAGACGTAGAGGAATGGATCAGGTGCTCAACGACAAGACACTGATCCCGAAGATGCCGGGGCTGTCAGAGAGAGTGACGCAGGCGTCCCTGACCTTGCCGAGGGCACCTGAGTCAGACTTGCCTACAGGGTCCTTAGACTACCGAACCTCACAAGGGATTTCAGACTTGGCAAATCACACGTTTGAGAGGCTGGATCTGGGGGGCTGCAGTCTTCCCTGACTCTCTCTCAGACTCAATCCTTAAGCAGGAGAAAGATAGGAGTTTCTAGGTGGAGGAAAGGAGTTCTGGGCGGGGCCTTTCAGAGGGGCCGGCAGAATGAGGAAAGAGCAGAGCAGCTGGGCGGGAGGCTGGAGCTGACTGGGCACCTGTGGGACAGTGGTCCAGGTAGAATAACAGAGGTGTAAAAGAAGAGTTAATGGCAGAAGAGACAGGGAAAGAAAAGTGACCACACTGAGGGCTCCTGGCCTCTCCCTGGGTTAGGGTCACCTGGGGAACTTCAAGTGGTGTGTCCAGGGTCTCACTCGTATCAGCACTGGGGAATCACTGGTGTAGGACACTTTCTCATGATGTGTGGAGCTAAAGAAAATAGAAAAAAAGAGTGGAAATCAAACAGAAATGTGGTGGATTGAACTGAATCAGGGCGGTGCTGGGTGTGGACGGCCCACCTGAGGCCCGCGCCAACAGCATAAAAAGGAGAACTGGAGAGGAGAGGTGTCACTGTGGGTTCTCCTGGAGGAGCCTGTCGAGCTTCTTTCATGATATGACCTCGGCTGTTAGCGTCAGAGGAGCTCGGGACCTGTCGCTGACAGTGACTGCAGTTCACTTCGCGGAAGCTCTGGTCCTTACTTTGAGCATCGCTTCCTGGCTCTGGAGGGGAAGATGGTGCTGTTCAGTCTCCAGAAGCTTGTCACGCTGGCTTCCTGATATGGACTCGGCTGTTGTGGTTGTCAGAGGAGCTCGGGTTCTTGCTGTTGCTGAGGATGGCTGTGGTACTTTTGTGGGGAGTCCTGGTCCTTATTTTGGGTGTTGCTTCTTGGTTCAGTGCAGAGCCCTCAACCTACTGGCAGATTCTTCACCACGCTGGCAGAGACTTTCTAGCTTCCACTGCTGACCTTTGGGCCTTCCCAACACAGATCCGTGAAACAGACTTGCATGAGACATTGTCATGTGCTCTAGGGCTCTAGTTGGACTGGGGGGCATTGTCATGGGCTCTAGGTCTTCAGCTGGACTCATGCAAGATGGTGCCTTGGAGTCCAGGTCCTCAGCTGGCTTTTTTGGGCTCCTTAGTGTAGGGACAGATTTCCTGCCCTTTTCGTGCTTGATTCTTTGGGTGACTATTATAATTCCATAAACCATGTGTTCTATATTAAATTGTTTTCCTTATGAGCTCTGACTACAAGAAAAAGCCAAAGGATTGAAAAAGAAGCTGGGTTGGGAGAGGGGTTTCCTTTAGTATCTGTGATGTATTAGCACAGATTGGAGCTGAAGGAAGTAGGTTGAGTTGAAGATGTAAGAGAAAGGAGGGGCACAGGTATTCTTTCGAGGCGTGTTTGATGCCTGTAAGGATGATCCAGC